>CAAKHB010007200.1:34432-47988 GCA_901007665.1 Aeoliscus strigatus | reverse complement strand
AACATAGAAAAGTGACAGCGTGACAGTGCTTGTTAGTCATGGATTGACCAGAGGAGGACACTACTTTACCAGACATGGTCACTCACACCGTTGTTGACCTTTTGTCATCGTGCGAGCTTTCAGTTTGTTGTACCTGAGTCTGTGGTTGTTTCTGTATGATTTAGAATGATGTAGTGGGATGGTGTCATGGCTGAACATTAACAAATCCCGGTCTGGTTATGATCGATTTGAAAATCAGAACGTTCAGATCCGGAGAAACGTAAAGGCATTCATAGGCTTACCCCTCAACTCTGTCCATTTTTCTATATTTTGAGGATTTCGTTCAGACCTGAGACACTTTCTGATTTTGAAACTCCTCCAGTTGATTATTCTTCATCCTGGTTTTGCGCTCATTCAGGTGCTGCTTCCTGGCCAACTCCTGCCAGAACCAAGGATCAATGGCTGGTCGTTTGGTGAACGGATTCTTGGTCGCATGCACCTCTGCAATGGCAAAAAAAAAAAAAAAAAGATGATCTGTATCATTTAGCATCATTGAAACAATATAAAAGTCAGGTTGTTTCATCAAGGACTCAGTTAATTCTGTGTCAAAAAGATGATTGTATCTTGCGTACCATGTTTGAACTCAGACTATGACCAATTCATTCTGTGTCTCTCAAACCTCCTGTCACCACCTCAGGACAGCACCATCAGTCACTGCTGTTGCTATAATTATCACGGTTTATAGGGCCGTGTATTTTATGTGGTTTGCAGACGTGTCCTGTGAGGTCATGCTCAACGTCTTCTGCAGCTGTTATACAAAACGCATGCTCATCATTTGTTGGAGACACAGGAGACAAATCCTGAACAAGCTAAGAGACTAATTCATATCAGACATCTTAAGTATGATGGATGGCTAATGCAAAGCAGTGAGGTTGTGAAACATCTGAAAAGGCTGAGCCTCCTCCATCACACATTTTAATAACAACCGGCAAATTACCACAAACACAGTGACAGAAATGAGCTTGACTTCCAGCCGTGGAGGTGAGTCCAGACCTGTTAGGAAGCACTGCTGATGAAGACTTTTCCTGCTGACTCCGACCTGCCGGGGGCTGTGTGTTAGTACCACAGTGTGTGTCTGTAATTAGGGTTGTGAAATCAGGAGAGTAACTCTGAGGCTGTAAATCACATCGGAGAGGCACAGCAAGCCTCAGACCCTCGCACACATGCAATGTCTCAATGTTTGACTTTGACACAGCTTGTGAATTATTAAGGTAAAAATCACTTATTTAACGTAGCATATTTGTGGTATTGCCACCTGTCTGTTCAGTATTAACTACCTGACATTACACATTTTGAATGGGGTATTTGTATATTACTGTATGGTTTATGTTTTGGTTTTATTTATTCTTGTATTTACGTTTGAACTGAATGATTTTTTAATGATTTATTTTATGTAGATTACTGACCCACTAGAATATAGTGTAGCCCTGTAGGTATGATTAATTATGATTTTCACTCTGTCTCCTAATAAACTTGAACTTGAATGTACGTGGCATGGCGGGGCAACATTTGTTGTATCTATTTTTTACACCCAGACCAATGTCGTTGTCTTCAAGGTAAAAGGTCTGAAATTTTGCTCATAATTTTATACGTTGGTCGCCCATGTGAGGAGGAAAACTTTAAAACACCCTCCAGTGGTGTCATGGCACAAGTCAGTATGTCTGTAAGATCTGCCTGACAACACAGAATAAGTCATTGGTATTAATGAGATAACATTAATTAGAGCCCAGTAGTTGTAAAATCCAGTTTTGTCCTTTTACTTGCACTATTTTTTTTTCCAACATAAACTCCAGGTTGGTGGTTTTTGGTCTGTGTTTTTTATGAATCCAGGATTAAAACGCATCACCATAAACTTGTCTGAAGAGAAAATCATCGTAAAAACGAACATTTAATTCTGAATCCACACTGCAAACAAAAAACTGAACTCTGAAGTGACTTGTGGGAGAAGGTAATCGCTCAGCTGTGATGTTGATGTGGTTTCTGCAGGAGGCAAATGCTACTGATGGAGGCTGGAAGTGTAAGTGATTGCGCCCTGCAGATATTGATGCTCTGCATGTAACAAAGAAAAAAAAATGGATACAACATTGGAGGTCTGGCAGAAATTATTTTAATTTTAATAAATGACTTCTAGGGATAATATTCACGTCGATGCAAGTATTTTCTTTTCTTGTTTTTTTCAACCACTTGTCCCCCGGGCTCAGTGACATACATATTACAAAGGAAACTGTTTGGCTTATCGTGAATTTTACAACTTTGATCACGTTATAATTTTAAAAAGTTTAAGACACAAAATCTTAAATGTAGTCATCCAGCAGCTGTATCTCCACTCTGGGCAGGACTAGATTACATTCCAGAGCCTCTGTGCCCCACAGACTACAATCTGATATGTTTTTCTGTTTTGATTCCGTCATTGAGACTAATTAACGGTAGAATTCTGGGCACACAAACGTAATGTATATTGATTTCCTGCCATTGTGCTTGTAAACACACATCCCTCCAACATTCCTGGTGAACTTTGGTAGGATATTTCAGTCCTGGCGAGATTCCTGACTTGTGAAAAGTGAATTTCCAATCCGACACAGCTCACGTAGCAGTATGTAAACATGACGAAGGGAAGGAGGGGTGCTGCTTTTGTGGCAGTTTAGGTGATGGAAAGCAAACTGAGCTAGATCCTCACCCTGTTTGGCGATATCAAACAACTGAAGGATATAGTGGTGTTTCTTGCTAAGGTTCCCCAGGAGCATTAGCATGGAAAATAATATATTATGTCAATACAATATGTATGTATTATGATTGAAAGTTCCTTGACATTTGACAGTTTCTAATGGCATAATCAATTTGTATAGGTTTGACACGATGACTATCGTGAAAAATAAGAATATGCTAATAAAAATAAACCTTGTATTAGCATCTCAGCTTTTGTTAGCTTGAGAAATGTGTCTTTTAATGTTAGAGTTAACTAGAGGAACTCGAAGCATCAGGTCATGATTTCCAGGTGAAAACCAAGTTGTTTGCATTCCACCTTCATTACAACTCAGTAGGTCGGAAATGAATCTGTTCTTGCACTAGTTGATAAAGAACACATTGCCTGGTATTCCATTTGCAGCGACACCTCAACAACATTCCCACTGACAGCAAAACAGTTGTGTGAATACAAGTTTTTGTGACTTTGGTCTTGTAAAAGTAGTTGAAATAGTCGGGGCGCTCCTGTTCTTCACGCTGTGTTGCGACGCCGTTTGTGTGGTTTAGAATGTCCATATCCATCCCTGCTGCGGAGCTGCATTGTTGTACATCACTGTAAAACCTTCAGTGAAGTATTCAGTGAATCTGTTTCTGTGTTGCCTTCTCGCTGATCTGCACGGCGCCACTGTGTTTTTCCACTTTCATCTAATCATCTTGTGGAAGAGATCGGGCTGAGCGGACTCTTTGATCATCTGCTGCACTTACAGACACTCTGGATTTGTAATAGCAGGTAATGATAATGTTGTTCTTAGACCAAAATGACAAAATGGAAAGGACTTCTTTGTTTACATGTAGACAACATTTAGGACTGAGAGGAGCGCAGATAACCCAACAAAATAATTCAGTTTAGATGAATTAGATAAATAGAACAGAATGCATGAACTATTAAAGTGTATATGATGAGAAGCATAGTTCTTTCTCATGAACAATATGTTTTTTGCTATTGCCTAAAACCAGTTAGAACCTTCAGCTGAGTTTTATGTTTGAGATTTGTCACCAATTGTTTTCAATTTTACATCTTTTAAGTTTGATTTTTCATTTTTATATCTTCTTAGGTATATATTACTTATATATTGTATATTACTATACTTATACTATTTTCATACTTCCTTTAATATTGAGGATTTATCCTCAATGCTGCTTCTGGACGGCAAAACTAAGTTTTGTTCTGTTTTTTTGTGTTTTTTTTTTAAATCTTGTGGATTAAACTTTACTATATAAGAAGAATTCTTCTTTCACAAAATGGTTCAGTTTAGGTCAACATGAGGTTAAGGTTAGTTTGGTGTACAACCAGTACCTTCTACGAACAAACAAGTGACTAAACATTCTGCTACTTTATTTATATGAATCAATAGAGGAACAATGGGTTAGAATCTGCTGCTGACAGTCAGAGGGAGAAGTACGTATATTTTCTATAGGAGCTCCCCCACCCCCGTAAGTGTAGCTCACTTCTCATAGACACATAAATCAAATCATGACAACATTTCTAAGAAAAAAAAAACACATTTGTAGCCAACAGCTGTCATGTGAATGCCGTGTTGTTGGTTCTGTGTTCAGTACCATAGAAACTACCTGTCCGGAGCTGCTGTGAGTGCCAGCTCTGGATTCTGCCTTTGAGCCCTGCTCTCACACATGTCCAACTGCACAGAATGAGTAATGTCTTTCCAAAGTTGCCTAGCGTGAACGTATTTGCCGTGTTATCGTACAGACACACTGGACCTGCTGTGTGTCTCAGAGATTTCAACCCAGAGAGTGGCCCTACTGTACTTCAAACATTTATCAGTCAGTGGTTCCTCTCCAGACTCGACCACTTCAAACATCGTCCAGCTGGCAAATGGACAAAAGGGGTTTTAATAATAATAAGGTTTTCTGTAGCCAGAGATCTCTGTCAAACCTTTTTATGGTTTCACTCGTTCTTTCAACCCTTCCTGTTACTGCCCTCCCATATGGCCGTGTGTCATCCCGGCCAAATAAAAATTTGCCTTTGTAGTTTCAAGGAAAAAAAAAAAGTTCTCAGTTGGTGCTCTGACCATGTGGGTGGGACAAAGTGAATCAAAAGGTCAAGGTGATCTTCACCAAGAAAATTTGTATTTTTATGGAGAATCATGGAACATTTGCTGACAATCGGGATAAAAGTGAAAACCCAGTGGAAGCAGCTGTAATCAAACAACCACTGTTCGGATTTCTTTTCAGCTTTTCATCAACCTTTGCCAGTGTTCACTCGCTGTAGTTCCACATTAAATAATGGCAGTGCACATACCTCTTGGTTCCTTAACTTATGAAGCAGCATTTGGGTTTGAGTTTGCGAGGTGCGTGCAGCTCCATTAACAATGTATGTCTCAACCTCTGCCAAGGAGGTTCTGTTCTAAATGGATTTTAATGAAATGTTGAGTAAATACTGCTGTTGGTGGTGTTCTGGAACCATCTGGATCCAGGAATCTGTTGAAGGATTCTTCCTCATTTTCACCATCTGTGTCTAGAACTCCACAACAGCAGCAGTGGACTGTCTCTGTGGCCCAGTGGTTAGTGGGTCTGTCTGTTAACACAAAGGTCAGGGGTTGGAGCCCATCAAGGGGCAGAGGGTTGCTTTTGGTTTTACTACTGAAATTTAAAAAAAGACAATGAAGAACAAAAAGAAAAAATAGAGGTCAGAGGTCATGATTTGTGTAACGTGGTGTCTAATGATTTTTTAAATAACTATTTGACTATTAGTCATGTTTTGATGATCAGTGAATTTATTAGATGAGATAAAATGGGTGAAATGAGCTGCTCTACGAGTGCTTTTATAGTTTTCCTTTGGTAGTCTCTTTTAATATCAAAGTCTTTTGCCTGTTTCTCATAAAAATCCCATGAAAACTTTGTGACTTTTCTACAGAAAAACAATAGCAGTCAACCATTTTCAGTCAACAGACTAATTCCTACACTTCAGTAAATCTAGAGTTCATGCTATAATGTCGTAAATGTGCTACATGACCTTTCAACATGAGCTATTTTCCGATGAATATGAAAGCGAAGGGCCGCATTCAATGCACACCTCCGGCCAAGTTTTCTCACAACTGCAGGCACAAACACGCAGGCACAAACACCACCCAAAGCGATTGCTCCCATTTCCTATAGATGTGGGGCACACAGACATACTGTTTGCCGTGCACGCACGCGTGCGCTTGATGCAGACACACACGGTAATTAAAGGCTGAGTGTGTGAGTGAGCAAGTCCCAGCAGAGGATCACCTGCAGGGCAGTAACATTGTCTTAAACTGCTGACAATATAAAGAAGGAAAGACGGAGATGAGTGAGGGAGAAAGTAGATAGAATGATAATAATTCCAACAATGTGCCTCTGTTTGTTTAGTTTTATCTTTAAAGTAAAACAATGTTCTCCTTTTGGCCCCTTTTCAGTCAAGTTTGTAATTCTCTCCTTTTTTTTGGTCATATTTACCTTGATTTAATGAAAGGGAAATCAAAACATCAGCTGAATAATAAATAAAGTAAAACTACAACTTTCTCTATCACGAATAGTGACTGTAAATTTCATTTTCCATTACTATTAAACCTGCATTTGCCTCCTCTGTGTAAGTACTTGTTTCTGTGACATTATACCATGATCTGGGTGAATACTCTTCTCTCATTGGCTGGCAGCCGTGCGTTGAAGTTGTGTAATGCACACGTAGTTCAGCTCATGGTCAACTTTTCTAACATCTGTTACATTGACAACATTAAAACAGTCGTCAGTGGTAAGAACTGGACGGTTGACGAGGAAAACAAGCAAAGTGGATGATTTTTAGCCTTTGTCTTGTTTGGAGAGGACAAGAATTTGGACTAGGGTAATACGGCAGAAAAAGAAATGGAGACGAAAATCAACAGAAAATTAGCACAGGGAGGAGACACTTGGCGAGTCACCCATTGCGAGTTATGACTAGGGATTCACTGCAGTATTCACGTGTTCACCATTCATTCATTCATCCTCCTGCTCTCGGTTATCCCTGAAAGAGAGACGCTCTGATTTCTTCACTTTTTCGGACATCAGTTGAGGTGATTGCTGCCCAGCAACGTCATTACTTGACAGTTGAGGTGTTGTTGAGTATTTGTCTCATTTGGCCGGTGAGCTAATTATCATGTGGGGATTTTAAAACCTCAAACGTTTAAAAAAAAAAAACAAAAAAGAGAGAGACTCTTGAACGTAGGCGTGTAAAGTAAAGTTTCGTTTCTGGGGTTGTTAAAATTTATTGGGATTTTTTGCACATGACTACTATTACTTAGAGAGCTCATAATAATAAAACACACTAATTGCTCTGGGTGTCATCGTATTCCTGCTTTGTGCCTCGACGCGGGTCGAAATTCCTGCACAAATGAGCGAAATATATATGTGATGTTAGACCATGATGCAAATCAGCATCGTGAGCGTCTACGTGCGGCTGCGTCGCTCGCCCACATCAAACACGCCGAGTCACCCTGCATGTGGTCTCTGATCCGCCTGTGATCTGTGTTTACACAGGGACTGATTCACTTCTTATAGAACTGCTTTGTGGCTCAACTCTCACATTCCCCCGAACTTGAAAACAGAGGTGTGTTGGAGGACACACACACACACACACACACAAAGTCTTCAAACAACACGCACCCTCGCTTTTTGTCACTTTGCTGAAAAGTAGGTCATTTTTTCGGTTCACCAAGACGATTCAGGTAAAAGGTCATGTTATTTTGGAAAGTCCTATAGGACCACTAGAGGGTGTCTGATTGAAGAACCGCTGGGGTTGTTTTCTGTCTTGGGGGGCTGCAGATGCTGTTGAAGAATTAGTCTGATTATTGTTGTAAACACATGCATTGATGTGAAAAATGATGAGTTCACTTTTTTTTTAATTTTAAAGTAAGTTGAGACCTAAAATCTAAATCATTTTTTTAATGGAGACACTTTTGTAGACATTATTTAGTGGTAACAAGGTGCATTTCAACCAAATACAGACAAAAATAAATGCACATTTGATTTCTCAACATCTTTCTCCACTGTACCCATCAGACAGTCTGGCTTTGACAAACCACAGTCTCATCTGTAAATTCATTTCTGTCTTTTTTTTTTTCCTTAATGCTCATGTGAACGCTCACGTCAGTAAATCACACACGTCTGTGACTCTCGGCTGCAATTACGAGAAGTTGAGCCGGGTTTGTTTTTATGACCACTACTACAGAATTCGTTTGTGGTTTACTTTTAAGAAGCAAATGAAGATTCCTGAAAAACTGCAAAATTCAATCGATCCATGCTCCATGCTGCCATGGAGCCCTGCAGCTACACATGTCTGTAGTAGAAATTTACATGTATTTTTTACACTTATTTGTTCAGCATAGGTCAGCTGAGAGGAGTGATGTATTTATTTGCTGTATTTGTTTGTTTTAATTATATATTTCTAATAATTTTTGTATATTTGTTTTCTCCAGTAACTTGTGTATGTGTAATTTTCACTCACTGACCCACAGACCTGTGAGGTCCTGTCTGATGTCCGGGCCCCTGAGGAGCTCCACTGAAGCTTCAGCTCACGTTTGTTTGCTGACTTTACTGGAAAATGTTGACTAAAGTCTGAAAGAATACACAGAAATACGACAAGCAGGATATGAACGTGATCTTTATGTGGGTCATGGACATAGTGGGATTTCACCAGATGGACACTGCTTGTTGCTCTGTGTGTGTTTGTTGGGGGTTTTGACACTGCCTGTAAGACACACTGCATGTGTCAGCATCAATTTCCAATACCCGACCTTTTGTCCCTATAAATGTAACGTGAGAGAGGAGCTGTTGATATTTCTACATCTGGGTTATTTATTTTGGGTGCTTATTATGACCAAGAATTTAATAGATGTGGTACTTTGGATGTAAAACGAGTCCTGCTGGGAAAATACTGCTATGATTTAATGTTTCTATGTGAAACTTGAGGCTAATGGATTTAGCATCATGGCTAAGTATGATAACACAAGCAGGCGCAGGGATGCTGGCACACTTTGAAGAATATTCCTCATTTGTAACGAGTGGAGTTTGTTTTATATCTTAGTACCCAAATCTTTGGCAATGAAGTATATCAGGTCATCAGATTTTTATGTCAGTACAACACTGAAATGTAGTTTTCACTGTGCATGATTGCATGTGAATGTTTACTTCAACTGGTAATAAAAAAAAATCAATGAGTTTCAATGAGCACAATGTTTCTCTGCACCATCGATAGAAATGTATGTATTCATTGAAATTGAATTTCTACAACAGATTTTTTTGCCTGATTTTTTTTCAAGACACACAAAGAAAAAAAAAAATCTGTGTAAAAAATGTGTCTTCTTTATTTGGTTGAAATGACATTTTGCTGGACCGAATGTATGAAACAGCACAGAGAATTTTGAACACTGAATCTTTTGAAGTTTTTTTGAACGTGTTAATTTTTTTTTACACTGTATTTTTTGGGGGTTATAAATAAATAAATCATAGGTACTTCCACATATGTCCATATATGTCTTTGCAGAATTATCAAAGTCAATCATTTTCCAACCTTTCTAGCTTTATTAATCCTATGTTAGTTTTAATCATTATTCTGTGTGCTTACCATTAGTGGCCTGGTGCTCCTGACTTCCTCTAATATCCATGTCCAGTATCTGTCCACATCGTCCTAAACCCTGGATGAGCTGCTGCAAGGGCCATTCGGACTCTGTGTCGGGGAAACACCTCAGGCCGCTGGAGCACCGCGGTGTGTAAACCCCGCACGGTTCGCCCTCCATCCTGGCACAGACGGGACAGCAGCCGCAGCCCGGCTCCCTCACTATCTCTGCACACGGCCCTGTGACTTCAAGACAAGCAGCTAAATGCTCAGCGGTGCAACTTGGACATCTGAAAATCAAATCTCCAAGTGTGATTCCAGGTAGAAGCAAGTAGACAAACAACAATCCCCAGGTGAAATAGAGTTCCATTTTAATGTCCCCGGTGCATCAGAGAGCGCTGAAATGTGAGTGGACCCTGGAACGACAGCATGAACGTCTAACAGTCATGTGTGTGTAAACACACAGACGCTGAGGGTCTTATCAGAGGCTCGTTCCAGAGAGAAGTTCATGGTGCCTCACATTCACCCACTCATACATCAATGGGTGGCAATTTAGCGTTCACTGTTTGAGAAAATAGGGACAAAATCACTGAATCCAAACACAAATATATGAATTTGTGAAAAGTGTTTTGCTGGTAGTCGTATCTGAAAGTGGGGAAAAAAAACTGTACTGAAGATTTGAGAAACTGCTGGCAGGACAATAAGGAACATTTGGAACAGGGCAGAGCCGATGCAGAGAAGGTGTGTGGTCTGTGTGTGTCAGGCATGGCGGCTACATGGTGAATGATGATTACATCGTGGCAAATGATGTAATGATGGATTAACACATACTGCGATGATGATGAAGTGCTTGCTTCATCGCACGAGGAGGGAAAGTTCACGCCCGTCACATGAAAAAGATATGTCCTCATCTCCGATGCTCACTCCACTCTCCAGCCGTGTGATGTCAGCGGGCTCCTTGCGTAACGCTCTTTGACTTGTAGTATGAAGTAATGTCTGTCAGCACCATCCATCCTCACTTTCACTGATTCTGACACGTGACTATGATTTCTGGGAAGAAAACAAAAAGTGCTACACGAGTGTGCGAATGGTAAAATTCATTAGTGTGGAGTCTCTAACGATAATGTTCAAATGTCAGAGACTGAAGAACCCGTCATAGGAAGCATGAGAAAATGAAGCAAATAGAGCAAATTGAAGTTTTAAAGAGGAACTTTTTGTTGTTTTAATGGAGGGATGGAGATCAATCACTTTTTTGCAGCATGTTACTGTTTTAAGTTGCATATTGTTGAAATTCAGTTTATCAGCAGCGCTGAAATCAGGAAAATTAAGAAGTTTTCATTATTTTAGAACTACCAGACTCAGGGTTTTTACTAAACCTGCTCTCTGGAACCTACCCCCGGTGACTAAATCAACCATTGGGGGGCGCTGTGGCTTAGTTGTGCAGGTCGAGTGGGTGGCAGTGTCCTTGAGCAAACCTTGAAGCGCCTTACTCAAAAAACAACAACAACATAAACAACAGTATTTTGGGAAGTGGGCTGAGGAACTAAAGGACGGTGGATCGATTGATTCAGGAACAATTATTTCTGATTCTGACACCCATTATTTGTTCATTTGTTGTACGTTTTCCCCAATTCCTCTGTTAGGGATTCATAATTAAAAACAGACACAGTCCATACATCTTAACTGAAAACCTGAAGTGTAAAACAGGCGTCACATGTTTCATTTTCAACTCCATAATCTAACACCACAGTTCTTTCCTTCTGCTACTTGCCCCAAAAACTCATCCCAAACCCTCCAGACTTTTTCTATTTTGTTTTCATTATTTTATGCAGTGTTTTTACCTCTGTGTTTTTTTTAATCCTTTAATCTTTTCATTCAAGGTTAAACATCTTTCACCTTGCACCCAGACACATTCTCGGTATGTACAACCTACATGGCAATAAAACAGATTCTGATTTCAAACCAAATTTGTCCACAACTCAGTACATCTTAATTAGCTGGACACTAAAGTGAGACTGATATTGAACTGCCGGCACTGTGGCAGAGGTCTGATTTTACAAAGAGCCTTTAACTCTTCCCTTTATGTGATAAATTCATGTACTTGACCTTCTGCCCGGGTGACAAATGTGTGAATCCAGTGTTTTCAGAAGAGGACTCCCACTTCCTTCTAGGGCATTGATCAACACGGCAGCAGACGGCCTCCACATCTGTCTGAGAAAAAAAACATTTTCGTGATGGTTGATGAAAGACACTGTCTAAACAACACGTGAAAAAGAGCATCTACTGAACCATGCTCACTCCGTCGCTTACACTACTATACCCTCAGACGAAGAGATGGAAAGGTTCGCATACGACCACCCATCACTCACGAGTTTGCTACAATCGTTTTGTTGGTACTTGTTGCCCAGCAACCCCAAGTGAGCGATCAGCAACGAACCAGTGCTGGAATGTGGAGATGTACACGTATGCAGAACAACCTGACGATGCAGTGCTGAGAGATATTTTGACTGGCCTCCACAAAGATCCATCTTTCAAGGAGTTCTTGAGTGAAGACAAGTGAAATACCACAGAAATGCGATCACATTTTCCACAGTCACTCATTTTCCTCCGTCATTAGAATACAGAGAGTGAGAAGAAGTGCTGTGTTTGCCAGCAATAAACACGACAGACGAGAGGTTGCAGGTTTTGGGGTTGGGGTTTTTTTGATTAAAAACACAGGGTATTTAAAGTTTTGTCCTACTGCCCTGGATAAGTTTTTTTTTAAGGAAAACTATTAAAACATGACAACTTGCTTGGGCCGTCTTCTTTTAGGGCCACCCACAAATAATTAGATGTAACGTTTTATTTATTCTATGTTATGAATGACGTTATGGAGTGACACATCGGTGAAGCCAGTTCCCCACATGGCTCCCTGTCATGACGGGGTCATAATTTGCTTACAGGTACGCAGTTTCTCCCGCCAGGTTTCTTTTTAGGAATTATAACATTTGCGTAAAATGTGGGAGGCAGGAGGAGACCCCAGGACACAATGGAGGGAGTATAGCTTGCAGCTGGCCTGGGAACGCCTCAGGATTCCCCTGGAAGAAGTGGTGGAAGCAGCAGGGGAAAGTACTGGGGTTCACTGCTGAAGCTGCTGCCACCATGATGATAAGGGAAAGACGCCGAAGACGACTTGCTTTTGTTCTTGTAAGAAACGGGTGTAATTTACAATAAATAAAAAAGGACCTTAATTACCCTCTTGTGGCCAAAAAACATTGAGTTCCATGGTTGTACAAGCATTGAATCTTCCAGTGTTCTCTTATATGGGGTGATCATGTGTGTAGGAACAGGGTGACATCTGAAATCTGCAGGATTGGAAGCTCTTGAGGACTGGTTTGGGCACCCCTACACCTTCACCCAGTAAGTTTCTTTGACCTGGATGAAAATCACCTGTCAGACACACAGTCAGTCACTCACACTACTCAATGAATGAAATCAGTGGTTTCTGATGGGGGTCTGGACCAGAGGTCGAGAGCTGGTCGGGCTCCAAATCAGGAAGAATCATCATCTTAGGAATCATCTTTGATTTGACGATGATGTCATAGTAGGTTTTTGTTCCACCTGATCATAGTTTGAAACTGTTGACGCGCTCTGAGCAGAACTGAGCTGCTCACCTGCTCCACTCCCCCTGTGTTTGGCTGATGTGATTGTCAGAACTTGTCACCAAACCAAAGTACTGCATTGGGAAGAAGAAGAATTTGACCTCGCAATGAAGTGGCCAGGACTTCGTCGTTTACACATTGTCAGCTGGGATCGGTTCCCAGCCATAAACTGCGACCCCGGGAGCAGGCGGAAGGTATCCAAAGAACAAACTTTTGACAACATCCCCAGATTGTTGACTCTACAGCTAATTAAAGTTTACCTAAATATGCTTTGGTCCGTTATCACAGCGGTTGAGCATCTGCAAGCACCATGGCAACAGTGTTTGTGTGTCCGGGTTGCTTATTGGCAGATCTCATCTCTGCAATGTCGCTTCATGGTAGTTCCACCCCCCACCCCCCAAAACCTCTCTGGGACAGCATCATGTACAGTCAGTCAGCTCCAATAAAGCTAAAATTCACTGCATAAACACAGGCATTTAAAATGTTTGTGAAAAATGATCCTGCTCACTTGTTGACACTAAGGCCTCTTCCCTGGTGCCTCGGAGGGTGGGGGGGGGGGGGGT
>CAAKHB010007200.1:3476-34412 GCA_901007665.1 Aeoliscus strigatus | reverse complement strand
GGGGGGGGGGGGGGGGGGGGGGGGGGGGGTCATGGGAAGGCCCAGCCTCAGTCTGGGAACGGAAGCAGACTGTCCATTGCAGTTGCACAATCAAATTAGTTTAGTTGATGCGATAAGAAACTGAAGCAGATGATCGCAAAGGCTGCAGCCAGTCGAGCATCTGTTGTTCAGCCGCCAAACAACCTGAAGTATCAGAGTCTACGACGGATCAAAAGAGGAGATACTACTGAAAACAACGAGGTATGTGCTGTTTCTTTCATACTATCCATGGGTTCATAGCTGTCAGCAACTTCTACTCATCTAAACTACTGAACATGTCACTCCTGTGGAGATGGAGTTGACAGCTTCCATGAGTTTTAAAACATATTTCCTTCATATTAGACAATTTATTTCGTCAAACGCCCCAGAGGCTTTCTCTCTCTGCATTCTCTGGTGACATATGTTTTCAGTGGCTTCCTCCCACAAGAAAAGAAACATTAATTTTGGTCATGTTCAGGAAGCAGATGGCCATCGTGTCTGTATCGTGTTTCTTCTCGAACTGTGTGACTGTGCGACCGGAGTTCCATCTGTGAAAATAACTGCTTGTCAAACGATGGAGCTTTGTAACGTGACATTTGGTTTGAGTGCTGGCGTATCCAGAGGCAGACAGAAAGTCCACATCTATATTCTATAATCACATCTATGAACACGAATATACAATATAGTTTCAACTGAGAGTTAGAAAACAGATGTTCCTGCTAGAGGAGCATCTGTTTTCTTCACTTCCTTCCCATACATATATATATATACACACACACGAGAAATAATTAAGGTAACCATGTAGCATTTCTTAACCTGGACTACGGTTGTCTTTGGTCTTTAGATGGCTGCATACTCACTCCTGACCTTCCTCTTCTTCTCAACAGGTAAGCTGGAATTTTATAACTGAAAATAGCACAAAATGGTTGAATGCTGAGTGACAGCGACAAACAACATGCCCGCCGTTTTTAGGTGAAACAAATCAGACAGGCAACCTGTGTTGAAATGTGGTAAAAGGTTAGATGTCCCCACCGCATCCCCATCGTCACCTTATCTCATCCTTATTTGTATGCCGACAGTGTAACTAGACAATATTTAATTCTAATTATAATGTTATTTAATCTTATTTTTCGTTCTATTCATTCATTTCCCTCTGGTTACATGTCCCGTTTGTGCTGGAGCCAATCCCAGCTGTCAATGAGCGAATGTCAGGGCTACACTGTGGACGTCAGCTCATTGCACGACAGACCACCATTCACACTCATTTAGAGTGACCAATTAAGCCAGAGTACCCAGAGAAAACCCACACAGAAGGCAAACTCCGTAGTGCTTACCACTGTGCCACCAGAATCTGAATAGTCACTGATGCAGCTCAGCAGACACGTTTTTTTGCAAATCACAAACACAGAATTAATTGACATTTATTCACTGAACTTTTTTCATTCTGCGTGTGTTCTGTGCAGCTCTGGGTCAGAGGCCTGTTGTGCATCCGTGTGACAAACAGATGTTTCAAACCAACGTTAACATCTGTCTGTCAGTCTTCAACAGCAGCATGGAGACGATTGCCTACCAGGACGCATGCCCGTGGCCAGCGGTCAAACCGTAAGCTTGGGTGTTCTTTCTGTCATCACTTGGTGACTCTGAAGTTTCCTCCTGCATAAATTCCTTGGATATGAAGAACAGTACAGTAGATGGAACTAATGTCCGATTTGGACCAGGTGTCCACAGTGAACCTAAAGTCTGGCACACATCACAGGATAACTGGCTGATTTAACACCGATAGGGAAAAATAATATCGCCAACCGAGATGAGGCGAGTATGTATGGTGTAGAAGGTGAAGAGTACCGGACCAGCAGACTTATCACAATGTCGCAAGGGATAAAGGAACCCAGATGCAGACAAAACTTATTTATTTTTTGGAAAAAAAAACAAACTAGGTATCAAAAACGTCTCTAAGGATTCAAAAGGGCAAACGTAAAGCGACACATCCGAGGAGGTGATAAGCACAAAAAACACAACAGGAGCCATGTCAAATGCAAAGCTAAGGCTAAGGATTCGCTAGGGAAAAATCAAGGTGGCTATGAAATAATTAGCAAAAAAACAACGCCAACACTCACTGTGCCGCCATTGGTTGGACGCGAGACTCTGTTTCCTTAACTGATGTTTATTAACGTAGAACTGTTCCGACAAACAAAAATAAACAATGTCAGCATGCACAATTAGTATGAAATGAATATTGCTAACGTAGACGAACAAGCTAACACACGCCACTATTAGCCTGCTTCTCAATCAACGGCAGTTATCTCCAGACAAACTCAGCCTCGACAACCTGCCCAAACACAAACACCTCTTAAGTGTCAATATGCAAGGAACAAACAGTTAAACAAAAGATACTCAAACCAAAAAACAAACCACCAGACTTTCATCAGCGCATCTCCGGCCCGAAGGCGTCAAGACCATGAAGGCGACAGGTGCTAGTTCCAGCTCGAGAACGTCAAAACAAAAGCATGCACTTCAAAATAAGGGCACCGTAGACCGCGGCTCTTACACTCACTCAAGGGGAAAACACGACAGACTGTGACTATGATTGCTTTCTCGTACCAACAGGCAACGGTCTTGCAACTAAACAGAAAACTACCCAGGCTAAAATAGGGGCTAGGAGCGACAGGTGAAACAAATCAGGTAATCAAGGGAGGAAGGGCAAAGGTGGCAGGAATGAACACAATCAGGGACTATCAAAATAAAACAGGAAGTCCCAAAACAAAACAGTACTTCGATACATGACATAACCGTAACTTGACCATCATGTCAAGCCTATCAGCTGAGTCAGCTGACTGAAGGCCACATTCCCACCATCTCCAGGTCTTCTACCACAATCTTTTTTTGTTGTTTTTTGTGTTTTTTCAGAGGGTAATTGCGTGAAGAATGGGTTAGTGTGGGGGTGTTTCCGTAGTTGTAGTCTGGCTATTTTTTTTTTATCATCAAGTGTGTGGTCTCTAGTTCTGCGAAGGTTTGAAACATCCTGTAATGTGTGTCAGCAACCTCAAGCACGTGATGTGTAAGGTAAAACAGGACAGCTCATGCCTTGAAATGTGAAAATAACTTAATATTGTAATTCAAATCTAAACTCTGACTTCTCTGTGTCCTCTGCAGCATATACACTGACCTGCACGTCTGCGTGGACAAAGCAAAGGTTCTTTGTAAGGTTCGTTACCCTGAATTGTCGGAGCAGGTTTACCTGGAGGTCCATCGGCGCTATTTTTCATCCTGTGGTTATGTTCGCGACCCCTCGCCCACCACACTCATCATGCTAATAGCTCCTGGTATCGTCACCACGCTCCTGCTGCCTCTTCTGTGCAAGAGAATCAGTGACTGGGAGGTAGAAAAGATCAGCGCTGTGGGACGCTGATGTGCTATTTTTGTTGTTTGCTTGGCCTCACTTTAGTCCTCGTAGGACAATTTTGCATTTTTTTTGTCAGAATTTTTTTTATTTTACTTGCAAGCTACTTTGTCTTTTTTCTTTATTTGTCTTTTTTTCTTCTTCATCCACACAAACACACAGTATTTATTAATAACAATATAATAATCGATAGAAATAGAAGCATGTTTGTGAGTAGAAACAGTTGTCCCAACCTCCCTGCTGCCAGTTCATGTGCTCGCTGTGAGTTATTAACACTTTAACTTGCTTCGAAAGTTTGTGTACATGAGTGTTTGTACGGTAATTGAACAATTCAACTACACTATTTGTTGTATTTAGGGATTCTTTTTAAATTTCATTTTGGTAAATAATCCAACACATTTTCACTGAGGGTATTGAATACTCATATTAACTAAACATATAAACATGTGGTGGTTTTGAATCTGAGTCCATAAGAAAAGTTTGGTAATGATGAAAGACAAACTGTCTGTGGGAAACTTCGCACACAGAGAAAGAAACTTTTTTTTTAATACAAATGATTAATTTCATTTGTCTCTTTGAAATTTACAGGTAGATGTTTGAAACAACGGTTTCTTGCTTGATGTGCACGATGGTGTGATTTAAACAGTATTGGACGGGTTGTCTGCACTTTAAAAAAAAAAAAAGAAGGAGGTCCAAAAGATGGAAATGAAACAAAACGTCCTGCAGATTTGAAAAATGTTCCAACAGACGAATGTCGAAATAATTCCTTTGAATTTCTGAACACTTTATTTTTGGGATACAGTACATGGTGTGTGTATGTGTAACACGACAAAGAGAATGAACTTTGTTTCATTTAAATATTTATCTCTGACAAAATAAATAACGTCTTACAGTGGGTTTGAAACATCTTGTCAGTGATAGCAGAATGAAACTGCTTCTCCACACAGCCTGTTCGAAGCACTGAAGAACTTGCAACAACTTGGTTCACTTCCACATAAGTACACGTACCAGTGGAGATGTGCTGAGACAGTGAAGTCAAAACCAACAGTCATGAGAAGGACAAAGTAGAGAATCTGACAGAACAATCATCGATCTGCAGCTCATTTCTCTCTGTTCCCATAGCAACAGTACATCCAAACTGGTGAAACCAAAGAGCGGCTTCTCTCTTTTAACTATAAAGACACTGAAATAAAGTCACATCATTGCGCTGAGAGCGCTGCAGATTTACACATGTTGGCCGTTCCCCTGGCGACCATCCATGGACACGAAAACATCCCACTGATTTACTGTCAAAGTGTTGTCGTCATCATCAAAACATTTCACAAGTCTGCATTTTATTTACAAAGGAGGGCGTCAAGACCGGAATCTAATCCTATAAAAAGGTGCTGAAACTCTAGTCTGACATTCATCTAATGTTCTAAAGATGTTGTCCACTGTGATTCAGGAGCTCCTCTGTACTCACATCTGATTTATTGGTCTAGAACTGTTGGACATACAGTATGAGACATTATTCCATATGTGAGAAGAAAGCGGCCAGGACGTGTTTACTCAAAACAACGTTGAATGAAAGAGGGTAAAAATCAGAGCCGACTGTCAGATTGGGGTGGGTGGTCGCTGCTGCAGAGAGGAGGTTGAAGGCGATAAAACGTGGTGAAACAAGAACACTAAAAGATGTTTTGACGGTCAAGACACTTCATGTTTTTTAGCAGCGCTGCACATTTTATGACGCGAAATACCCCCCTCGATTGACTTCCATCCTTTATCCACCTTTGTATTCTCAGACTAAAATGTCACAAACCTGTCAAAGTAAGGGTTTTGCTGACATCTTGTTATGAACCGTGACAAAATAATCAGAAGCAGATGAACAGTGTGCAGTCTGACTTTGTCACTGAGATATAGTTCTTATTTTACCTTTGTAACATTCAGAATCCGGCATCTTGGGTGTCACACCTACCATTTAGTTGTTAATGAACTGGAAGAAAAAAAATCTGTCAAGCAACAGATTCAATAATGTCACGAACACAACGGGGCGAATAAAGAGCCGGCTGATGGAAAACACAAAGAACAAAGCTGGTTCTCGAAAAAAAAAAACACGTTTGCACAGGGTGAAAGAAAACAAAACCAAGTAGCTTATTAACCACAGAAGTGAAAGGGACAGGTGAATTTTTTTGTCTGTTTTTTCAAAAACGAAATGTACAGTCAAAGTTTGTTTCATGGGAGGAAACATTACATTACTCTCTGAACTTGACCCTCGTTTGTCCAACAAAAACCCAAAAGCTGTATGTTTTTTTACACTGCAAGAATTGAATTGCCTTGACCGCTTTAAGTACACACACGCACGAGACACACACACAAACCAACGGCCGGGAAGCAATATTTACAGATCGAAGGTCACGTTCCCCTGAGACAGAATTCTTGCATGGCTCAATATGAGGGGCGTGTTCATGTGCAACGACAAACGCTAACTAGAATAAACATTAAACAGCACATTATAAAACAGCAGAATATACTTTGATGACCCGTAAAGCAGCGTTTCCCAAATTGTTTCAGACAAGTACTACTTATACCCTCCAGAGAAGCTCACGGAACGACCAGACTAAATGGGCCCAGAACAACAGCCCGGGTTGTAAGTACAGCCGGGACCCAAGTGCTGATCGATTCAGACGTTGAACACAGTTTATTGACGAAAGCCGAACTCACGGGACCACGAGGGGCAACAACTCTAGTGAACTCAAATTGTCCAGGAGGAAAAAAGGAGGAGGTTTTTCTTTTTAGTTGATTGTATTCCCGCAGCAATAACATTATCCGGTGAGAACAAGAAAAATAAAATAATTGTTTTTGACGGCTCCAGTGGTGCACAAAGATACGTCACAGAGTTCAGGAACATCTGCTGCAATCTAATCTCTGCTCACCGGCTTTCAAAACATCGTCATCGTGCTGGAGAAAGCTGACACGGAACATCTGACACGCATCAGCTGCTTCTTATTTTTTTCGCCGCATGAGGCTCAATTCTGACACACGTTTCTCCTAACGGCTTGTCAAACAGAGACACGCTGTCACGGCGCTCCGTGTCCGATAACAACATACGAGGCTCCAGCCCAGCAGGCGCGGGCCCATATATCTGGGACGTTAAGTCCTTCGTGTCACGTAGAGGGACAGAGTTGTCCACGGCTGTCAACCGGTTACAGCAAAGATTTCTTGCAAATGAGAATCGTGCCGTCGCCGTTACGGACGGTCACATGCAGTCACGGTCAATTTCACGCTACAACATTTCAACAGTTTTGACTTCCCGAGAGTGTAACAGAAGCCCCTGTTGTGCCTCATACGACATCCTGTTCCGACCCTTAAAATATGAGTGCTTACTCATGCAGCGCCCCCTACCTGTGGAGGAGATATGATGCACATATACAACCCACAATATTTTTGCATCGCGGGTCAGGTTACGGTGGACGTTGCATTGATTTAACACAGTCTACATCGTAGCCTACGCAGAGGCCATACACAGTTGTGAGCGTTTATAATTCTTATAAGGTCGTCTCACTGTTTTTAGTTGTTTACTTCAAGCGAAAGCACTAACTAATCAGCAGCTCGTTGTCGGGCCTCTGCAGAACTTCACAGACACTGATTCAGGTGAGGTAGGAGCAGGGTGACATTGAAAACCTGCAGGATAGGCAGCCCTCGAGGACCGGTTTGGACACCCCTGACCTGGATAGATAGACAGATCATTGATTCATCTCCAAGAGAAATTCAGAAAATTACAATGAAATTCACCTGTAACGCTTCGAGAGCTGGGAAAGTCACATGATGCAAACAGCGGAATCAAAGTCGTTGCCGTCTACAGAGATCCATGTCTCCGTGATGCGTAGTATATATTTGTAATATATATATATTTGTATATTTGTGTATATTTGTATATATATAGTAATATTTGGCATAGAAGTATAAATCATGTTAGCGCATTATTTGCAGTACCTAGAACATCAACAAAACAGTTAATAATAATAATGATAATATTATATATAAAAACAAGATTCAAACCCAGGAATAGTTTTGCCCTGGATGATGATACGAAACACACAGCGTAAAAAATGTGTCGCTGTTCGACAAGCTGGAAGTGACAGAATTTCACATGGAGAGATGAGAACGCATTGGACATTGGACGTTGGAAAAACTCCACAAATAAGTGATTTATGAAGAAGTAACCCAAGTTCATTTCTGTTTTCTGCTAAGTGTTCTGCTAATGTTATTGATGAGAAAAAAGGAGAGTACATACAACAGATGAATGAATAAGGACATTTACTGTTTTTGAGTGTGTGAGACTCTGTTCTTTTTATTCTACTTCAAATATTTCCTTCTTATAGGTTATACAGTCTAAACATCACTGATCAAACATGGAAGTCCAAAGGTCACAAAATAAATAGACACCACAAAGTAGAAAAATAACCTTGTTTGCTATTCACTTCTGCATCCGAGGTCACAGCATGTTACTGCTAACAAAGTACGGTAACACACAGTTTGGCTTCAAGGAGACGTATTTACAGAGGAGGCGTTTTGCCAGCGAGCTCATCTGGCAGCAAAGTGCTACGAGTACACTTCACAGAACAGGAAAAATAAGATTTAACTTTGTTTTGCAGATGATTGCACGCTATAAGCAGTGGCAGGAGAATGCAAAACAAGGCAGTGATGTCAGTTTTGTTTGGCTGTCCTGCACTGCCACTTAGCTTTAGGGTAAATGAGTGTATGATGTACTTGTTTGGGGAATGTGCGGTCAAAGACAAACTCACAATTAGACGTTTTAGCAAAAAGGAACATCCTAAACAACAAGTGAAAAGGTATTGGCTCGATTCGTCACGGAAATTATCCAGTCTTCAGGACAACCAGAGGTCACCAGAACAATCTGTGTACAATCCCATTGGTAAAATACGATCTGTGTACCATTCCTTCATCACCTTTTCCATATAAAGGAGGAAAAAACAAAAGCATGACAAAAAAAAAGAAAAGGTAATGAGCCATTTTCTACTAAAATTTAAAAAAATAACAAAGCAAAAAAATATATATAATAATTACTTGATTTAAATTTTGGTGTTTCATCAGACAAACGGCATGATCCTGAAGAGACTGTCTCTGGTGGCGGAAAGCATTCAGACTTTTATTTCCACACAACTCGCGTTTCGGGCCATTTCATTCATGCTAATGAAACGTTTACATGTGTTCACACACTCCAAAACGGAAACAAAATCCATCCCATGGGTGACATGTTTTCACCCGTGGGAGAGAGTGACAGCATTCTGAGAGAGAACTGCTTGCACTGGACATGACATACAATATAAAAATATTTTAAGAATGCCTCTGAAAATAGCTGAGAAGCAGTTGGAGGAATAGTAATTAAAATAGATAGCATAAATAAACGATTTAACGAGTCATGCCACTGGACAGCGTAAAAACAACGACTAAGGATCATTTGGAATTATTTTAATCTGAACACAGTCAAATGTTTGATCCTATGCTTGTTTTAGTTCTGCAACACAGTGCCCACTTCTCATCAACATCCCTTGTGGCATAAAGTGGCAACAACTGGGATGTTTGTGTCATAAATCTTCTTTCAGCTGGACACGACCACACATAATAAATTATATATCTGTGGTCTCCAGTACACGGAGCTCTCACATTTATCAACTTGTGTTTTATGAACATTTCTTACCCAAAAAAATAGGATATTACAACATATATTTACAGAAATTACAGTTTATTATAATCAGACAAAAACATTCTTTAATCTTATGGCTCTGTAGAACTGTACACACACATACAACGGACCTCAAGTACTATACACACACATAAAAGTATCTGTAGTACTGTACACACATATACATGAAGGATTTGGAGTAGTCTACGCACAGACTCAAAGGATCTGAAGTACTGCATACACACATATACTATATAAGGACCTGGAGTACTCTACTGACAATCGGTGAAAAGTCTCATTATCACTTTAAAAACTGTAAAAATGCCTCAATTTCTTGCATAAATGTGATGTTATTATGAATCAAACGGCATAGAAAGAATGTCGTGTGGAAAAAGACATGGCACTCTGAGCTTTCTGGAGCAAGAGATGGTCAGGCATCGGCCACACCACTTGTGTCCAGTGGAAAAAAAAAATAAAAGTTACGTGTTTTAAAAACAGATTTTCGGAGAAAAGAAAAAAACAAAAATGCGCTTTTTGTTTTGTTTTTCTATGGGAGCCAGGAACGGTACACAGATTCAGAGGCTGCGGGTTAATTAAAGGGATGGACATGTTGGATTACGTAGCTCTGGTCAGTGTTGCATCATTGCTTCATGTTCTTTTCAAAAACTGGAATAAACAACAAGTTACATATCCGATCACGTCGACGTCTCACTTTGTGACTCATACAACCGGTGACGCTCCCGAAGAGCTTTGCTCCGCGCTCACGGCGGGAGTTGACGGACATTCGTATCAGACGAGCATGTGAATCTCATTGTACTCATCTCGTCCATCTTCATCAAAGTTGGGAGAATCTTCATCACAATCCAGCTGTGAACAGATAAATCATGCTTCAGTCAAAAGTTGAGGATTTCCTGATGTCAAACTTTAGCGAGCCAACAAGAACAGTAGGTCAATTGTGGAATGAAAATGAGGAGAAAATATATGCCGGGTTTTTCCCTGATTCATGAAATGAGATCAGTTGAGTGGTGAGAGCAGGTTTCCTAACAGAGGTGTGGTGAGCGAAACAATGTCCTCTGACACACAAAAGAACAAAACAGATGATTGTTCTCCTGTTTTGTTAATATTTATGACACATCCGAGCCAGACGCCGTCGCAGCGCCGTCATGTTCTCAGGTACTTTTTTGTCCCTTGATGAACGTGACCCGTGCTGAGCGGTGACCGGCAGGGCGACGCTGTAAAAACGGTCCGGCCACCTGATTTGCTGTTGTTTGTAAAAACGTACAAATAAATAAGTAATGGCCAAACAGTGAAGGCACACAGATGCTGGCTTGTCGTTACCGTTAGCGACCATGGCTGTGAGAGCGACAGTTTAAAGCAGGAGGTTCATTTGTTTTAAGTGCAAATACGCACAAGTGTTTACAACTGATGAACCGCTAAAATTGTGGAAATGTCTTTAGGGTTTGACACCCCTGGTTTAAAGCGTAAACACACTTGGACGGCATGCTGGTGTTTGCGCGGTGATTTGCTTCAAAAAACCCACGAAGAAGAACACACGGGTTGGGTCGGCCAAACTATCCCCACGTTCTTTGTAAGGGTTCATTTTGATGAATAAAAAATAACAATAAAACGGTTGAACGAACACCTACGCCTTGATCAACCACTCATACAACGGTCATTTGCCAAAGAAACAGAGTTCACTCGCCGAGTGAGCGAGTGAACGACGACGGTGGCCCACAATGCACTGCAGCCACTTCCTGCCGTCTTGTGGGGCCCCGCCTCCTCTCTTTCATCGGCTCTTGGCAGCATGTGTTTGCAGTCGGGTCAGACCCATCAGCGTCTGGAGTCAGCTCCAAAACATTCCAACATGTGGGAATCGGGTCTGTGCCCTCACACACTGACACATTTGTGAATCCTGGGTCAGATCAGACTAATAATCATCAAATAATCTCATCGTGTGTCCCCAGCTGAAGGTCACATGATTCCTCCTCCTCTTTGAAACAAAGAGCGAAGCTCCTGAAAAAAGTTCTACTTTTGCAAATGGAATATTTGGATGTGGGTTCTGGTCTGGCTGCAGACTCTCTCTGAATCTGGGCAGAACACAGCAAAAACAATCTATATAGTTAGAAAATATTTGGAAGAGAAAATTCCCAGGAATTCCAAGGGTGGAGTTAGTTTGTCACATTTCTTTAAGACATGTTAGTATAAGACAGAAATAGAAACTGGCTGAGCTCAGACCTTTGTTATAATTCCTGTAAAATAAGAACGCGTGGGCGACAGGATGGTGCCATAAATTTATTCTTTCCCAGAAAGCTTCTACCATCCAACCTACCGCCTGGAGCTCACGTTCCTCAAAAATCCTGGAAAGGATGAGGCGGCGGAGCGGCACCGTCATGATGAGCACGAAGGGGAACGCCAGGGAGGCCACGGTCGACTTGACGACCCACAGAGCCACGATGCACGCCAGCTGAATGATGGTGAACATGTTCATGCGCCATGTCTTCACCTGCAGCGACACAAACGCCAACAGGATCGATGCACGGACCCACACACAGACACATTCCACTGGTCCCACTAAGACGAGAACCTCTCATGTGTTTTTGGCGCCATCTTTTGGAAAAATGCTCATTGTCGCTCTGAGGTGTGCAACTTTTTCTGTTGATTTTTACTCATATTTAGATTTGTGAACAACTGGATCTTTCAGGACTGGATCCTTCTTGGTCTTCTTCTTCTTATCGCTGCTGCAATGCTGTACATTTTCCCACTGTGGGACAAGAAAGGCTTATTTTATCTTACCTTATCTTAGGACTTAGGTTTAAAATGATATGCAGTGATTTAAAACTACTACAGTACTACATACAAGTATATTAGTGTCACTATTATGAGGATTATTTGTTTGACTGATTATTAAACACTAATTTCTCTGTTAATTCAATCAAAAGCAGCGGTGAATGAGCCCATGTCCTCACTGCTCTTTCTAGAACGTTGGTGTTTTCATCACGTGAAGACTAACAACCTTCTGTCTGATTGTCTGATGTCATCTGCACACGACCCAAGATGACGTTTAGGTTGACCGGGGTGACGCGTGGAGAGTAGAAGTGCAGCAGTCAGCTCCTCTTCCACACTCTTGTGATGGATTGAAACAAAGACCCCCTCCGCTCATTTCCTTTTTCTCCTCGCAGCAAACGTCACATCATTTATGAGTGTGGTTTTCGCCGTCTAATTCGAAACGTACGCACGCGATTCTGCCGTTACACAGTTTCGGAGCATCTGCGTCACGGCAGACACGACTTTAAATATGAAGCATCCCCAGACGCGTCATTTCTGTGCTAGATAAACACAAATGCTGAGAACAGATCCACTTTGGTTTCTGGCAGAATTCTCATCCTGCTGGATCTTGTTTCTCCATCTCACCACTAATGACAGAGGACACGGGTGACAGCGTGTAGATATTCTTATGGCGCTGTCTGTGTTACCTTGGTGACGTAGATGTGGTCAGGGTGGTGCTTTGCCGGCGTGACCATGAGCGTGATGCGTTCATACAGCTGGATCCCCGTCAGAGAGGTGACCCCCATGTACAGGAAGATGCCAAAGAGCACAGCCAGAGGGATGAGGCGCAGGACGTCTGTCATTACGATGGACATACCTGATGGGCAGAGAAGCAGCACTTTCAGAATTAGAAGTTGATAGAAACACGCCATGTTCACTTTTTTAATATCTTTTTTAGAAAAGCACTTTGAGCTTAATCACATCACAAATAACATTATACACTTTACACTTTATTCTTATTATTTAACCTTTATTTATCTATTTATATTATATATATATATATATATATGCAGTAAATATATGAATATAAATATATATTAATTACATGTATTATGTTTTATTATTATTATTGTTAATATTGTTGTTGTTGTTGTTATTTCTATTTTTTATTTTTATTATACATAGAATATCAGCTGTTGTGTACAGACCTGCTGAAGTTGAAACTGAATAACTTTTGAGCTCATGTTTCCAGAGTAATTGTACAGTGATTAAAAATGCTTACTAGCCTGGTAATATGAAAAAACAAACAAACAGAAAATATATTCATATTTTTTAGGTATTTTCTCTGGAACTCTCCTCCTTCTACTATCAAGATTTATAGGTCAGAGGCTTTTAGAGGCATTTTTGGTGCACAGCATAAATTTGGTGGAAGATACTTTTTTGCACGTTCCAGGGCATACAAAGAGGAATAAATCTCTTTTCGCTCGAGCCAGTCGTTCTCTTCCTTCTTCTTACCAACCAGCACCGCCACCAGAAGCCCAGTCAGCCTCTGCTCCTTCACCTCCTGGATCATGGGCTTCTCTCCGGGTGCTGTGGCTTTGCTCATGACCGTCAGGGCGTTGACGTGCGTGACGGAGCGAACAGTGGCGGCAGTGAGCCACGGCAGGCCGAAGAGAGGGCAGATGGCTCCGAGAATCACAATGAGCAGCAGGTCCAGGTGGAAGCCGGAGCCTTTCACCAGCCGGCGCTCCTTCTTACTCACTATCAGTCTGCGACATGAAGAAACAATGGTTAGAATTCCTGATCACGGTACGTATCGGTGGTTCTGACCCTGTACGTACGACGTGATCTGAGTTTCCATGAAAATGAGGATGAAGACAAGAAGAGCGGGTACAACAGAGGCTCCCATCATCCAGGTAGGGAAGGGCTGCTTGTCACCGAAGGGACTGATGAACCAGCCTCTCTTTTCTGGGGACGTGACAGAGAAGCCTGATGGCACATTGAGTTTCTACAAGTAAAGACAACACATGAGTCATGTCAAACCGCGTACGACTTGGATCATTCCTGTCCGTTGCACGTCAGTCATACAACGTTTACCTGCGTGTAAGTGTCAGTGATGGTGTAATCCACCAGTACGGACACTAAAATGGAGATGGGGATGCCAAAGTCGCCGATGATTCTTCTGGCCTGAGAGAGTGGATATTGTTCAGTGATTCAATCCGTCTACACGACAGTAAACCGCACACAGCGGTCCTGTTTGTGTGAACGTGTGACCGTTCCTTCCTCAAACTGCCTCTGAGTGAACGGACCTGAGCCACGCAGCCGTTAGTTGTACCTGTTTTGAGTGTCTCATTAGAGGCACTGGTGTTGCCAGGAGAACACTCAGTACTTTGGACTTCTCGGCTGTACATGCTGCCACTTTCCAGCCAAGTCAATGAAAACACTGATGTAAACAGCAGATGTAAAGAATGCAGGCGCTGGAATATTCTGAAACCCCTTTGCAGATGTTTTATGAGAAGCTACATTTTCACCAGGTCCGAGATTGTACAGTTTTTAGTGATCGAAACGTGAAGATTTACCTTTCCACCTAAAAACCGACTGTTTCTGAACTTCCTGAGGAAAAAGGCGACAAAGAAAGTGCCCATCATGAGGACCAGAGACAGAAGGGCGGTGTTGGGTTGGTTGAAGACATCTTGAACCTCAGGAGCTGGCGTGGGGACACTGGGGTACCACGCCATCAGTGGGTGTTCCTTAAACACCTGGAGAGAAGACAGAACTTTATTCTTGCTGAATCGTAGGGACCCTTTGGCAGATTAGCCACTGGGAGAAACTTACCTTGATAAGCTTCGAGAACGTCTCATAAATGAAGATGAGCGAGATGAGGAAAGCAAATATCTCTTGAGTAAAAGGTGAGATGTAGCGGACGAGGAAGCTGCCCTCCGCCGCCACGATCACCAGGACGATGAAGATGAGCCAGAAGCCGATCCACACTCGACCGGTGAGGTACTCAAAGTTTTGGGCCTGACAAAACTGAAGAGGACAGAGGACAGGAGTGCATATAGCCGCTCTGACTGAGGTGTCTTGAACAGTTTGGGAGTTAGTACCTTGTAGAAAGCTTCTTCAAACACCAGTAAGGGTCCAGAGAAGCCAATGATCAGAAGAGGTTGACCAGCAAACAGTGAGAATATAACTCCAAGAGTTGCAGTTGAGACGATCAGCTCCGTCACTCCCATCATGCCCTCTGTTTTCTCTCCTGTCAACAAAACACATAAACCATTTATTTGGAGCTCGAGTGTTAAAATGTCATGAGCTGAGTGATGAGTGGGTGGAGTGACTGTGTGTGTGTGTGTGTGTGTGTGCGCGGACACATCTCGCCGTTGTGACGCCAGCTGGTTTATCAGTGTGGTGGTGTTGTTTGTCAAGGCGAGTTTCCCAACGAGGGCAATAAAGTATCGTATCCGTTCTCTTGGGATTAACAATCATCTGTCAGCTGATCCAACGACTGGTTCGACACACTAACAAGTTCCTCCTGATCCAGCCTCTCCGGACGACGTGTGTGTGTGATGTGACTTTACCCAGCAAGCCTCCGAAGGTTATCGTCGGGGAAAGTGCAGCAAAGTAGATGAAGATGACAGCAGCGACGCACTGCATGTCCACGGCGTCTTTCAGGTCGCTGACGTAGAGAGGGTAACGGCGACGGATGTCATGAATCAGGCCTCCAAAGGGGATTCCGGACCGCTTTAACGGATCCACCTCTTGGTCTCCTTCCTCTTCCTCATCTGGGCTGATATCTGTGGTGGTGGGAGAGGTGTGGGGGCGGGGGGGCATCTCAGTCCTGCTGTGCTACTGAGCCTGAACTAAAGCTGTGTCTCAAATGGTGTACTTGTATTCATAAACGTAGTATTTTGAGTACATAGATGCGTTACTTACACACTTAAAGAGAATGCAAAAATCGCAACTGATGCACTGCCGAACAGCCGAAAAGTTAAGTGTGGCTCGATGGACACTTTCCACCCCCGACGGCCGCCGTGTTAGTGACGTAGAAATGACCTTTACATATAAAGGTCATTATATTTACAACATCAAGGCTCGTGAGGCCCGAGCCTTGATGTTGTAAATATTCGCAAAATGCAGCAGATCGGCAGTAATTTTCATTTCAACATCATTTCCCGTCCGGTGCTCAATGGCACTGTTTGATTCGAGACAGTGCTCCCCTGTTGAAACGTGCACGTGTCGCAAGTAAGTACCTCCTGTGCATTGTGTACTACAAAGAAGTGTGCGAATGGAAGTATGCGATTTGAGACACAGCATAAGACTTGCAAGAAAAATATTGACAATCCCTTTCTAAGTAATGAACAATAAATCTGGTGTAGTTAGAAAGTTTATTAAGCCTTCGTAAGGCACCTTTGTTTTCCTGCTCCATTCCTGCTGAAGAGTGGTGCTTCTTCAATTCCCTTTCCTTCCTTTTCCGCAGCATCTGCTTCTGGAAGTCAGCCACAGTCTTCAGAAGATCCTTCCCCTCCACGTCTGACGGCGGAATGACAATGCTACAGTCCAAGAACTCGTTGATACCACTCAGGAGGTCCTGTCGGTCATCAGCGAAGTAAGCCACCTCGTGGAAGTTCTACAGCAAAAGCCACCAGATGTTAGTGCCAGGGTGCAAATAAAAGGCTAACGTTAAAGTAGAGAGAGACACGACAGTAGTTTCAGAACGCGAGGGCCTTTAAAGAATTTCTTCCTTCTACCAAATGCTGTTGTAAACTATTTATTTCTGCTGGACTTTAATTTCTTCACAGCATCAATCCAACATGAATCCAAAGATACAAACAATTCACAGATGTTTTGGCTCATACAGACAGAACTTGAATACGTCTACCTTGTCAGACATGAGAGTGGAGAAGGACCGTCCGATCTCATGATAGTCCATGTTGGACTGACTGGGACCGAGCAGAACGAAGATGAAGCGAACGGGGACAGGAACCTCCAACACTGACTCAAGAAGAACTGCCTCATTCAGTCTGACGAAGGCCATGGCTGGCTGCTCCAGAAACTCCACACAGCCTGAACGGGCAAGGTGTACACAATGTTGTGTTTGCAGTAAAAGATCCCCATGTTAACAGGTGAGTATAAATGTCATCGTCGTCGTATTTCAGGCCCAGTTGAGTAAAGAACTGATCTGGATTTCTATAACTCACCAACTAAGACAATGACAGCTTCGGCATGTCTTGGAATCTTGGCGAGGAGTTTCATAGATCTGGCTGCAGCTGGATGGCTCTCCGGAGGAAGAGGGTGGAGAGATTTCTTGGAGGAAGAACAGTACATTGTTCACATTAGTGTCACGGCCAACATACTGTGAGTAGCAGCATGGGACCAGTAATGTGGAATTGCGAGGATAGCAATGCACGCATTGCACAAAGTGTTGTATCTCAAACTATGTGGGGTGGGGGGACGGGGGCAGAAGTGCAACACAACTGACTCCCAGTGGAGCATTTCAAAGAGGACCATGGGAGCCAGAGGCCTCACGGAGACAGGATTTAGTTTAATGGTTAAATCTAAGAGTACTGGTGATGTTTAGAACTGGAAACCATGAAGTAGAACAAGTTAGTTCCACATCCCTTTTCATCTCCGCTCAGTCACACGGCTGAGGAAATTACCCTCATGGATTCCTGTCAGAGACTTTAATCACTTGTTTTGACTTTGGAAGATTGAAGTGACTTTGCAGTCGGCCTGCGATATTTAAACTACCAAAGAGTCTGTCAGCACCCAGACTTCAAATCACTCTGCTCCATCAGAAGCGTCTCCATTTGTTTCTAGGTTATAAATCTTTCTTTCTTTCTAGTCATAATTTTACAAACGAAACAACTTACAAATAGGCTGACGAACACTTCCTGTTTTGGGTCATACACCGGCCCTTTGGTGTCCTGGTGTTCCTCGTGTTCCTCCGCCACCAGCGGCAAATTAGTATCCTGGATGTGGTTGTGATTAAAGCTGCCATGAAGACTGCTGGATGAGTGGTGGCGGTGAAAGCGGTGTTTCATGTCACTTGGATGGCTGTGAAACAAAACAACATACGGTAAGAGTCTCGTTGAGCCGCTTATACCCTGTATACCTTCTACCTATTATTGTGTTGGCAGATGGAATTTCTTGGTCTTGTTTTTTTGTACTATGTTCTACAGCAATCAATCGATCCGTCAACTTGTATGTCATTATCTCCACCAAGGAGGTTCTGTTTTCTGTGTTTATCTGTCTGTTTGTCTGTTGGCAAAATAACTCAAAAAGTTATGAACAAATTTGAATGAAAGTTCTGTAAATGCTGCTGATGGACCAGGACCAGATGATTATATGTTGGTGGTGTTCTAGAACCATCTGGATCCAGGAATCTGTCGAAGGATTCTTCCTCATTTTCAGCATCTGTGTTTAGAACTCCACAATAGCAGCAGTGGACTGTCTCTGTGGACCAGTGGTTAGTGGGTCTGTCTGTTAACACAAAGGTCAGAGGCCATGATCTGTGTCACGAGGTTGCTAAGGATTTTTTTAAGATAAAGATTTGACTATTAGAGTAGATAGAGGCGATAAAATGAATAATATTGGTTAGAAAAGAGCTGCTTGGTGGAGGTCTGAGCTCTCAGAGTGCTTTTCTAGGTTTTGGTTTTGTTTTACATTTTGATTTAAAGCTTTACTGTAAAATCGTCTTAAAATCACTACAAAAACTACAAATCCACATCTCGATTAATGTATTGAAATGTAAGCACTCCCTCCTAAAGAGAATAACAAAAATTTTTCAAAGATGGCAGCCAGTTTGAACTCGGCAGTATGGTGCAACAGAAGAAGAGGTGAACTGTGGTCAAGCTGGCTCCTGGGGATCTTTACAACGGTCTGAATAAGCAATGAACTATATTCTGACAACATCACAATGTTCTTCTTTCCACTCGTAAATCTGGATATGTCAGTCCTATAAGGATTCCAATGCCATTGTGTTGCTTTCCCCAGCTGAAGCCGAAAGTGACATGCTGGGAATTTATGTGGAAAGGCCGAGAAACAGAGTGATGTTCCTGTTGAAGAATTTTGGCCCACTGGGTTCAATTGTGAATCAGTTGTGTTGTTTTGTTTATATCTGGGCTGTATCACTCAGGTGGAGCTGGACAGTGTTTTGTTGTTAGTTAGTGATTTATATTTTATTGGGATGGCGCAATATCCTACATGTATGTGTATGTGTTGTTGTCTTATATGTTTGTTTGAGGCATAGCCCTCGTGTTTTTACGTTATTGCCTATTTAAGGGCTATTGTTCATAATCGCTGTGCATGTAGAAGATATTCTGATTTTGTTTCTACTTGAACATCAACAATGAGAGATGCGAGACAATTGTCCCACCACATCTCAAATGGACTCTTTAACTGAGTCCTACAAATACTCCAAGAACACAATCCATTTTGTGAGCTTTACCTTAGTGCTACACTCTGTCTTTTAACAGTTTCATATGTTTCCAATAACTGATCATTTGCACCATCGACAGGCATCGCTTGATTTCCGCTGTTAATCCAGGTCGACAGTCTACATGACAGCCTACACTTATCCTTTAGTTATGTAACGTAAAAAAAATCTATAATGCGATATGTGAAATGCGCTGTTCCATCGGACATGTGTGTTTTGGCATGTCACTTTAAGTGCCAGTCGATATTTGTGGAACATTTGAGCGAGATGCAATGATTGTGTGACAGTTATTATACCCACACCAGGACAATAATTAGAAGTCCACATTAACTATCCCCTCTGGTACTTTGTCAGCTAAACCAATGGTCCATTCGAAATCAGCAGTAATTTTTCATACATGTCATCAACCTCTCATGTTGTTTCCTTACGACCTGTCGTTACCACTTTCCCTTCATTCCCAGTATCTACCGGCATGACCCATCTGCACACCTGCTCTCCATTTTCCTCTTTACTCTCTTTCCTCCAGTCATTTTCCGGGCTGTCGAATGCACCGCTCAGTCATGGTCCAGCAACCTGTTTCCTCTCGTCTCTGACAATTTTGACCTTTGCCTGTTCCTTTGCTTGCTTTGTTATCCCTCATGGACAGATTATTATTTTTGGCTTTTTATGTGAGTAAAGTCCTTTTAGAACCTCTCCCGGTATTCAGCTGCGGATGTTAAAAGTTGAACTGACCTGTGTTTGAGAAGCAAAGCCCGGAGAACACATGATCTGTCCTCAGCTCTTATCTGATCTGAGATGATCATTGTCTCCACCACGAGATGGGCGATGCCAGGAAGAGAGTTCTGCTCAAGGTCAAGAAGGATGGCACCTAAAAAAAGGACAGCAGAAGGAGACTGGGGTTGTATGAAACAATCCATTTCATCCGTTTGCTGGAAGTTAATCTGGACGCGTTACTTTGAAATAAAATCTTCCCTTATGGAGGAAATTTTTTTAGTTCAGATATTTTTAATCAGTTAACCTATTCATTTCTATAAAGTGAGTATTTGCTTTGCAGTATGAGGTTGCCTTGTACCATGTGTGATGGTGCGGCGAAGCTCCAACAAGCTGCGGAATGACAGCGAAGCCACGTGAGGTTTGCCCCAACGGTCCGTCTCCTCTTCCACATCCTCCTCAAACTTGATCCAACGAGCCCGTTCTTTCCACCGCATTTCATGGTCTTTCTCCACAATCAGTTCGTTCAGCTCCACGAACAGCTGAAGATGAATCACAGCAGATACAGTATGTGAACATGAATTTGAACGGATTGGAATTTTGGTTGCGTTGTGTGCAAGAAACTTAAAAAGTATTAGAAAAGTATTAGTAGTATTTAGAATTTTGAATTTGCACCTCACAGATTGCAGGTTTACCGTAGCACTTGCCAAACATAATAACCTCATCTGGCAGCCAAATACACAGATATTTAGATGCTAGGCTGCCTTACTTGCAGTTAGTAATGGAGTACCACAGGGCTCCGTGCTTGGACCATTATTATTCAAATTCTGTATGCTTCTTCTTTAGGTATACCTTACGTACCTTTAGGCATACCTTTAGTGATACACTCTCTTTTAAAGCCATGGTTAAACAATTCTAAGTGATCAAACCCTTGTTCCAAAGGTGGAAAAAGGGCTGCTGCAAACCTCATGTGTCTTTTTATCAGCTGCTCTCTTCTTCTTCTTGAGGCTGGACAGTGGAGTAGAACTGTTGCTAGTTCGAGTCAGCTGACATCTGGACGACTTCTTTACTAGGTGGCGTCGAACTCCAGGGTTGTCCTCAAATCTATGACCTGAACAGAAAGTTATTTGAGTCAAAACATCAACTGCATGTCCGTTGACGTCCATTTTTGTAGGAGGCCAATCTAATGAATGCTTCTGAACTAAATTAACTAGCAGTATTTTTTTTTCTTTTTTCCAAGACTGTGGACAAGCACAACACCCTCTTAAATACGGAAATGTTCCAAACAGGAAAACCAAATTTATGTCGGTTTAAGTTTCCAGCTGACAGAAGAACATCCAGTAAGAGAAGGCAAACAATCCATGATTGAGCAAAAATATTTCAGCTACAGAAAGGTGTTTTTCTCCCCAGATAGTCATCAGTTCATAAGGGGGAGTTTCATATTCAATTTCCAAAACCACCAAATCAAATTTTATTCTGTTAAGCACAAATGACGGGGTCTTTTCTTTGCACTGACTGTGTACCAGCCAACATTTGTTATTTGGCAAAAATACAACACTTGGGTGGTCGCTAAATTTGGATAAAAGAACTGGAGAAAAAGATGAAATGAAACGTTAACGACTGTTTAGGGACTGGCAAAGCATGTTGCTGGCTGGGCAAAAAGGAGCAAAATCTTCAGTTATTACTGCATATGCTGCATATACTGCACATACTGCTGATGTTTGGACATTTGATAGAACAACATCTCAGAAATTAGTGATGGTAAAAAGACATTATTATTTGGTATTTATTATTACTGTCGCTGTCTGAATCTGCCGCACACTCATCAATGTCTGACTACAGAAATACCATGAAACCACTGTCTCGAGGGGAAGGTTTATTTTGTAGCATCTCTCATGGGAAAATCTCGAAATGTCCTTGTATCAGCTGCCCCGTCTGAACTGGATGAGCTTTTTCTCATGATCAGTCAAAGCCCAGGAGCAGATTTTTTCTTTCTTTTATTCAATATTTGGAGTGGCGCCTGACCTACTTTTAAAGCTTTCCCTTCACAGACGGCATCAGTCATCGCTCGCACAGATGGAAGAGACATACTTCAATCTTAATTCGTATTTGTTTCTACACAAGAGGCGTTTTTTTTTTTTTTTTCCTTTTTTTAATCACCCTAAATATGATTGCAGCCTGAAGCCTCTTTTTGAACCTGAAGTCAGTTTTCTTCCGTTTCACCCGCACACAGTTATTTCGTGCTGGGCCCAGAGCTCTAACAATATGTGGACGACCTACATTCCGCACTGTGCCTGAACACATCCAACAAATGTTACTGAATTAGTTGAGGCTCTTGTTACTGCCCTAATATACTGATTTTAATATTACTGTAAAATGTTGAAAGGAAAGCAAACAGTAAAACATCTCCTGCTTAAAATACCTAAACATTTTGAACACATGATTTATAGGACAATAACACTTAGTATGACTTGATACATTTTAGAATCTTCAAATTTCTAATACTGCTTGAACAGTTTACAAAAATGTTTAACCAGATATCAAATTCAGTCAAGTACAGACTGGGCACTTGGGCTGGGCTGGGCAGTGCTGGAGTACAAGCACTCAGTGAAAAAGCCTAATGTACAAAATATATCAAAGGAAAGTGGAGCTGGTGTGACTACTGGAGTGACATGATATCCATGGTTTCAGTCTGGGGTTTAGGCAAAACAAATTACTATTGTTGATTAGTTGTAGGAAAATATTGTGGATTAGTTGTCATTGCTACGAAAAATATGGGGGAAAAAAACAGTCTTGTGTTTTTTGCCATTCTTACCATGAAGACACATGGAGTGGAGTTTCACGTTGGAAATGAAAAAAAATAAGGTTTTTGTTCCAAATATTAACAAAACAATCACACAGAGACAAGAACAGACAGAGCGACAGAGAAAGGCTACTTTTTTGCTGCAAAGTCATTACTGGGTTTATACTGAGGAAGAGTCTGTGTTTGTACTCAAGCAAAGTCTGTCAATCACCACACCACCAAATCAATCACCAGTCTTACATACTTGAACCTATATATAGCCTTGTAATTAAATTGATTTGGATAATATCACTGTCAAACATCAATATACAATGTTTTAGGCACGTGTATCCATTGAAGTATCTGGTCTTTTGATGTTGTTGCTTTCCTGCTCTTTGCTTAAACAGCCTGCACTTTCAAGTCCAAGTCAATACGCCTCTGAGATGGCAGCGGAGATAGCAGCAATGGTGTCACAAGCTCCTCCTCTTTTTTTCCATTTGTCTATATTACCATAGGCCAATAAGTTAGAATAGCATATGTTGTTTTCAGGACATGTGGTTACTTAAAGTGGGATTCATTAGATCAAGCAAAAGGGAGATTTGTCGACAAATGTTACATTGGGAAAAACTGAACAACCATGGAACAGGCGCATGACCCAACATAAGAGAGCCAGTTCCTCAGGTCGGGACTCAGCAGTCCACCTGTGTCTTAAAGACAAGGGACACTCCTTTGAGGACAGTAAGATTCACAGTTTGAGTTACAAAAGCCATTTCTGTCAAACCGGAACAATCATTTCTGAACAGATAAGGAGGACTGCGAAACAATCTGTAACTTACAGTGCAGTTCTAAAATCACTACCTCGGCAGATGAACACCCGTTCACACTCTGTGAGAGCAGGGCAGTGCAACGTGTTCATTCCAAATTCATCAATGTGGAACAGGAGGACACCACAGTTGCCACAGCACCATTGGATCCTTAGCAACACACGCTAAGTGAGAAGCTGAGCTGACGAATCATGTAATTAACACACAAACACACTGGGATTTGTCACTTGTAGTTGGACGGTAATATATGTCGCGTCTGATTAGCTGACTGGGAACGAGACAGCTTGAAGGGTCCTTGAGCCAAGGCACCTGCTAATTTACCACCTATCACGGCTGAGAGATGTGCTCAGTCACAAAACTAAAGCAACGTGTCTCTAAACCTAAATATGGATCACGATGGCTGTTTGTCAATGAAATGTCTTTCCGCTCCAGCTGTGGCTGAGCCCAAAGCCAAATGGATGCCACCAGATCAATGAGAAAGCAGGAAACAGAGTCAGCCCAGTCTGCAATCAATTCACTCAATACAACAAACAACAGAATTGACTGTGTGGCCATGAATGAGGCTTATATGTATGTATATATATACCAAGCTAGCAGGGAGTAGCATTATCAGTGGAAACAAGTGACCTCCCATCTATTGATTATCTGTGTAAAACCAGAAATTAACTTCTCATTCAGCTACAGATATTTGGTATAACTTTCACTGTTGTGTTTGCTTCTGACCTCTATTGGCCCTAATGGAATAACACCAAACATAAGTAGAGGTGAATCTTCATATTACAAAACCACAATTTACTTACGGATTGGCTCGAGTGGGGACCCCAGTTGCGTGTGAATTGACTCAAGTAAGTCACAGTCATCGAAATCTAAGACAAACTCTTCAAAGTCCTCAAACACCTCCGCATTGGACGAAGAGCTGTGGTGCTGCCTTGGGGTGCCACATCCTTTTGGGACACTGCACCGATGTTCTGGTGCCTGCTGGTCAGTGCTACAGTTCACATCGGAGGTTCCATACCCCTGGTTCTCCTGTCCTTCCATGTCTGTCATCTCCACAGCCTGTGCCTCCTCCTATCCTCCGCCCTCCAAGGGGACTCACTGCTCATCCAGGGCTCCCAGGTCTCGAATGCAGTGGTTGACCTGGCTCACTGTCGAGTTAATGACTGGGACTTCACAGAATCCACCTGTCCACCGCTGTAGCGCTGGTTGCACAACAGGGAAATCAGTTTTGTTTTGGGGAAATCCAGTATTTCGTGGGCTTGAAAGGACCGAAAAAATCAAGTCGGAGAGGTCAGAGTAAGTACGAAACTAGCGATGGAAGAAAGAACAAAATACAAAAAGAACAATGTCTGAAATCCACACAAAAGGCAACAAAAGTCACACTGCAGAGTAAACAGCAGCAACAGATGCTTTACGATCAAATCCAAGGCAAGCACTGAAAGGGACAGTCCCCCGTGTGAATCCTCTCTGCCAGCTGAACGAGTGCCTCCCTTTTTAATGATGTCCACATCCCATTGATCTTTGGGGCTTTCGCAAAAGCTCCATCAGAGAAGAAGAGTGGATTTGTCTCTCCATAATGCCACCATTACTTTCCATTACTTGTCTCGTCATGTGTTGCAAGGCCATGATTTGTTCATGAAGTCAACCTTACCTTCAAGAGGGAACAAATGTACTGGATCCTCTCAGGTAGTCTGCTTGGAAGACAGTGTGGGTGTTATTTCCATTTTACTTCTTGTAATAGTCTAGATATCTGTCTGACAGTTGAATACAGACGGATCCAGTAGTTTGAGCACCACAAATGAAACCCTCATCTGAACTTGCCCACCCAGACAACTTCATGCTGTTTCTGCAAAGGTTCCATTAACGTACAATTGGCCCAAAACTCCTCCACGCTCAACTGCGACAATCTGTACGCTGCACTTACTTATGACTTAGCATAATATGCCACATAGCAAAAATATAGAAAATCTATAACTAAATAATCAGTGCTTACATGTGGAATACAAACTTTGTGAAGGACAATATCCATCTCTCTTGCATATTGTACGCTACAAAAAGTCCAAATGTCAACGACAGAGACCAAACATCCAAATATCAAAGTCAGTCAACCACAAATGAGCCCTGCATGTCTACCTGCTTTACAGGTGGAAATACCACATAGTTTGTTAAAAACTAAAGTACATTTTTGTATTTTTCAAGTAATTTACTGGAGTATTTCATTTTGAGTAACTTTTACTGACTCTGCGTGGTTGACTTTCTGATTTATGTTGGTGTTATGACCAGCACAACTACATTCTCACCTCTTTGTCTATATGCAAAATTTCACTACTTGGCTCCCTTGTGGGCTGCATTTTCAAATGGAGCTTCCCCATTGAAACAGAGGGAAATACCGTGTTATGAGCTGCTGCCGTCACTCTCCCTCTGTACAAAACCAATCCCAGTGGCCCTGTTTTGTGCTTCTAAACAGTCAATGATGACTTTGCTGTGGTAAAGCAGGAAAGGCCAGGGGCAGGGTCGCCGCTGAAGGGGAATCGACAGGAGCCTGTTAATTAATGCCCCCGAATGCTGAGAGAGAGGCATATTTTTCTTGCAACGTGAGATTTCGCTTCACAATCTCTCTCTGCTCTAATGGCCTGTAATTTTCTCTATAATTTTTACTCTTCTAGACTTCTGCCTTGGCTAACACCAAAGCCAAATGATAGTTTGGGTTTTTGTTCTTATAATAAATACAGTTTCAGCTGAGATTGTGTTCTTTGTTCTGGCTTTCATCCTTCATCATTTATCCACAGAACAACAATCCATTCCATTTACTCGATACAGGAGCAAATAAACCAGATTATATTCACATTTAACAAGCTTTTGAGTGTTTTAAAAAAACAGTAATTACTGAAATGCTAATTAATAAAGCAATTTACTGTTGCACACCGATTATTTGTGTTTCTGCTGTGTTCATGTAATGAGCTAAAAATGCTGATACTTAGTATTAGTACTTAATACTTACTGTTCCTGTCCAAATGTATCATTTACAATTTAAAACTGTACAATTTAACTGCAACCAATGTGCCATCAGTGATGGTATGTCTGGTGAAACAGTAACAAGAGAAACAGTAACCAGGACCAGGGTTCTCCACCCTGGTCCTGGTCAGGGACCCCCTACCCTGCAGGTTTCACCCTGCTCCTACACCCTACACAACACTCTCTGTGAAGCCTGAAAACAAGCTGCTGATTTCAATCAAGTGTAGGGGCAGTCTAAAACATGGTGTGCGAAGTGGGTTGAGAAGCGCCTATCTAGATCATTGCTTCTAGATCTCTCTTACTCTTCATGCCATCCAAGTCAGCGCTGGCCAACATCTGGGCCTCAGCCTCGTCCGTTGGCACCTGCTGATAGACAGCCGTCTCCAGAGCCGTCATGCTGCCGATGCAGATCCGCTCTCTCAGGTCATAGTTGCTCCGTTGGGCACCGGCGACACGGTGGTGGTTGGGCTTTCGTCGAAACCAACCCCGAGACGCAGCCGCACATGAGTGATCGGATCCTGGGGAAACACTGACAAAGTAAAGAGTTGTAATAATAATAATAATAATAATAATAATAATAATAATAATAATAATAATAATAATAATAATAAGTAATAAATAAATAAATAAAATAAATCAAGTATGTGAGATATAATTGATATTTAATTACATGTAAATGTTTGAATAAAGATATAGAGATTATAGGTATACATTATTTACGTTGCACAATCATGCCTGCAGCACACATTGTGCCTTTTGGCTGCTTCCTTGTTTGTTCACCAGCAGAGGGCGTCAGGACACATTCAGATCCACTGAGTCATCCTCAGCTGTGTTCACGAGACAATACATGACACAGACACATCAGGGTTTCTAGGTCTTTTTTCAGAGCCGGAATCAGCAGAAACACATTCCAGAATTACCATGCAGCCCCAGACCTCCCAACAGCAACATATATTATTCAGAACATCACCAAATAATTTATTTTCTGATATTTATGTATGTGTTTGAAGGTTCTCAGTCATCCAGGTCATGCTGTAAGCAACTGGACTTGCAGTTCGCTTGAAGACGTTTTGTCATTCATCCAAAAAGCTTCCTCACCGAGACCAAGAGGAAGAGCATTGTTGTCTCATACATCTCTGGTATATCAGAAAAATTAAGGAGGACAAACACCTCATCCCTGTGTACTTCCAGTTGGCCACAAATTAACCCAGCAACATAGTTATTCATGGTTTCTGGCCCTTTTAAAAGCTTGGACTCATCTAGTGGCATTAGTTCAAAATGCCTTAACACCTGTGCACGTTTATGAATGTTGCTGTTACAGAAACACTGAAACAAAAAGGATATTTTCATGCTAAATTCAACTCTTGTGGCAAGTATCTACCACACGACAATCTCCCTACAAACTGTTGAGCGTTTCCCTTTGAGAATCTGCAAATACATATTTTTTTTTCCTTCACCATCAACAGACTGTTCAAACTGAACTGTCAGAGACAAACTCACAGGACAGAATTCTGAAGAACAACCGTCTGCACACATACAGAAAATGAACTATAATACGATTTTTAAAGTGCACAAATGCCAAAAAGGTAGATTTCGTCTCATTTCTCCTCCTCAAACTACCTGTTCCAGGGCGCCTCCTCTCCGTCCTCGTGTCGTCCACTGATACTGTGAACGTCCCCCGTCACCAGAGTTTGGACGGACAGACGGTCTTCATTTTCTGTGTGGAAGGAGGAGCTAAGCGGCAGAGGTTCCTCCAAGTCCTCTTGGCTCCCCAAACTAAACTAAGAGCAAGTGGAAGATCAGTGATCATGGTTGGAAAGTGACGACAGAACGTGAGTAACAAGAAAATCCCGAAGCTTCCGGAGCATCTCGCATCTTTTCTCACTTATTTTACCTGTGGTTGGAGGGCAGGTGCTGCAGTGTGTAAGGTCGCCATCTCCTGCACGTCTATCTCTGACTCCGCCTCCTCCTCATCGACCTCATGAATGGTGGGTGTGATCTCGGACGGGGGCAAAGAGGTTTTTTTTTTCTTCCGCTTCTTTTTGCGCCTCCTGTCTGTGCTGTGAACCCTCTTGCGTAGGCGCTGGGGCAGCGGCAGGTGTGTGGACAGCGGGTGGTGGATGTGGTGAACTGTGTGTCTGTGGTCTGTTTCAGCAACGGAAGACGGAAGAGAACAACAAAACACACCGGGGGGATACTGAAAAACAGAACGTCACACTGCATATGACAATGAATTGACTATTCATGATCCTTAATGACATTAATTTGATTTCATTTCCAGGTCTTCCAGGCTTGATTAAGTTCTGATTAAGTTCTTTACACAAAGAAGTCCTGACATTATTCTTGAACCATCAGACCCAACTGTTCTGAATCATTTAACAGGTTAATTCGATGAGGTAAATCTTTCTCATCCTTCTGGAATGACTCAACTGTTCAAATCAACGTTTCATTACTCACACTCAAAGTCTTTCTCTGTGTAGTTGCGTCCCATCCTGTCGCCGCTGCTGTCGGCAGATTCACTGACGATGTCGCCGAAGCGTTCCACGGACAGCGCTTTCTCCAAGTTCTCCTCTTCCTCCTCTGCTTCCTGTTCATCCACTAACCCGTCCTCATCGTCCTCCTCCTCCTTCACCTGGACGGAAAAAAAAAAAAATCAACACTTTGGAAAGAACAAATTTCTCACCTCATCCTGCTAGAAATCACTGTGAAATACAGCAAATAAATATGATGGAAATTAACAACAATTCTACAGGATATTATCACACAGCTAGAACAGTATTTGTTAGTCATGTCAATGTAGTTGCATAAATTGGACAGTATTTAGTCATCGGTAAAAGTTACATCTAGTTTATGATCCGACAATAATGTGTTTGTGTTGACTAGTAGTTAAATTGGCTGTTGTAGGCCTGAAACAAACAGAGTAGTAAGATACAACAAGTGCTCAGTGGTAATGGCTGTCCCTAGAGACGGGACTGGCACCGTCAGCACTTTGGCTGCTGCTCCAGCTCAGGTTTCTGTTTTTCAGGGCTCCATTACCTCCTAATTACCTGCGGGATGAAGGGACAGGAAACGTTTTTACGGATATGAGCAAAGTAGCTACACAAGGTCGGGATCAGACTATGAAGAGAGGAGCGATTTGGATTTTGTTTTCACAGGAAAGACAGATTTTTATTTCTACGCTTCACCTGACAGCTCTCTGAGAAAGATTCAATACAGACACACAGAGATTAAACAGTACAGTACGCTAAACTGGATTTCTCTGCATTCATGCGCTGTTGGTGCAAATTACCCCAAATCTCTCTACTGTGGATAGATTTCAAGTAAATGAATGGGATTTATTAACAGATGTAGTGTGGCTTGATATTGTTAATTCGTGAATGAAAACATTCTGGTGCCATCTCGTGACTTTTGACACAAATATGTTTAGTAGTTCACCCTCCACAACACCAGGTGGCACTGTCTGTCCACAGCAGACCACAAACTCAACATTTGGAGACAGGTTTAACAACTGCTTTTGTTGTACTGCTATTTTAATATTTGTAATTACAATATTATAATATTATATATATATATATATATATATATATATATATATATATATATATATATATATATATATATATATATATATATATGAGGATCATTTCATTTCAATGAATCGGTTATCGGTTTGTAGTGTCACACATACCCACCAAATATGCTTCAATGTGCAATGTGTAGTGAATGAGTTTACCCAAATGCACATAAATGCACAAATACCCACCACAAAGTAATTATGCAACATCTATAGAAAGATAGATAAATTAGAAGCATTTAGTCCCACATGTGTATTCATATATATCACATACTTGGCAGAGATATCGCTTCTTGACAACCAAATATGATCACTTTCATTCCTTATTTGGCTTTTTAAACCAAAAAATAAAGGGATCAGATAAGTTTACGACTTGATACTGCCTGGAGACGTGATTAGTTTCTTCGCCCATGCTGTTGTGACTGTTTTCTAACTCACAGGTCAAAGGTCATTCGACATCGTACCTGATGCAGGCTGATGAACACATCTATTGCAGGTGCATCACCTCCTGTAGCCATGGAGTCTGGCCTGCAGCCAGGGTGTGAGGGATAGATTCAGATCAGCCACGTAGAAAGGGGAGGGGGGGATGCTGAGAGAAGACGACTGATGGGTTGTCCTGGAGGTGGAGTATGGAAGGGGAGGATGAGGGACTACTGGGAGGGGGCGGCGGGGCTGAGTATGTGCAGTAAGCAGGGAAAGATGAGCTGCAGGAACACAGCAGGACCGATTCA
>CAAKHB010007199.1:14860-25015 GCA_901007665.1 Aeoliscus strigatus | reverse complement strand
ACACACACACCCACCCCCTCAGTTGTCTGCTAAGGTGATCCAGGGATATTGTCAAAGTTCCTGAGCAGGTGAACATCAGGTGAACAGAGCATCTGCTATCGTCAGAAAGTCAGTCCTGGATAGTAAACCTGGTGGGGCGTTCAGGGACGACGAGATTGTGTTTTTTTCATTTTGAAATGAGACCCCCCCCCAAAAAAAAAAAAAAAACGGTGGAAGTGTGCACACGGCGCATCTGTGGCACCAGGAGAGGAAGGAGATTGTCAGGAGAGGAAGGCAGTCGCACTCTGGCTGTCTGTCAGGCAGATTCAAACAACGGCACACGCAGCTGTCGCCAAATTAATGTGCAAATGAGGGAGGCCCACAAATGCAGCACGATGCAGATGAGTATAATAGGAGGTGAGGTATTAACATCCTTAAAATGAGGCTTTTAGCTGTGTGATGTATAATAACGGCAGATGATGAAAAGCAGGATTTGTTTTGTTCATGTTTCTCAGCATCTGATCTCATCAACACCAGCGATGGATGTTTCATTCATTTTTTCAGCTCTTCATTTGACGAAAGTTTGTTGTGAGAAAACCTTTGAGGTCATTGGGGCTTTTACTTCCTTTTCACTGTTTTACTTCACAACCGTGACACACACACGCACACACACACACACACGCACCTTCCTCACGGGAAGGTTCACAGTGAAAGATAGATGACTCCTACATGAGAACCTGCTAAATTTAGAGCTCTGCTGCACCGACCAGCTCCAAAGACACACACACACACACGTTCGCGCGCGCTGTCTTGTGTCCATCACTTCAGAGGAATCTTTACCATAAAACACAATCATTCATGTCATGTGGATTTGCCAGCCGCCTCGACGGGCCTGTGAGATTTATGACAAACACCTGGCAGCCTTCGCGTTTGCCTGTCGACTTTATACAGACAGTTCTCATGTCTTTTTTTTATTCCCCTCGTCCACACACACACACACACGTGCACATTCATATTTCTGTGTGTGTGTGTGTGTTTGTTCCAAGCCTTCATCCGTCTGCGGCAAAGGACAAAGATCTCGCTGTTTACCCAGCTTGAGGCGCAGATCTCACAGCTTTACTCACAAACACTGTGACCGCTGTCCAGCCGCAGTTCACAGCAGATTGTCCAGGCTGCTGCTGTACCTGGAAAATTACCTCAAGTGGAGCACACAGTTCTTCTGTGTCACAACCCCTCAGGGATACGATGGCTGCTGCTGCTCTTTTTTTTTTTTTTTCCCCTAACCCTTCCACTGTCTTATTATTCTGTATTTTTCACCCTGAAACAATGCACTGTGTTGTGGACAGCGGAGCAGCTTATTGATCGCCATGCTAATGGCCTTGTTCTTATTCAGCTGGAGCATCTCATTGACAGCAGGAATCAATGGGCGTGGAAATATGAAAGGTTAGAAACGGATGACAGAGGAAGAGTGAGCGAAAGATGATGTAGGTGGAAGAGAGAGCGACGCCTCTGGGGGACAGAGATCGAAGGGGAAAGTAGGTGCAGGGAAGAAAGATGGAGACGGAAGAGACAGAGAGACGACAGAAGTGGCTCCCCGCTGGGAAGAGCGCATGCCGATGCTTCACATGTGGGAGGTAATAACTGGAAGAAATAGAAATAGATGGCAAACAATAACAGTTTCACCTCTTAACTGCTGAGATCACTGAAATGTGATCTGTCTGCTGGATGATGGCAGCACACAGACACACACAGACACACACAGACACACACAGACACACACAGACACACACAGACACACACAGACACACACGACGACAGATGTGGGTTGCGCTGGATGTATGAGAACAAAACAAGATGCAAAAATGATCATTTAACGTGCGCAACGAAAGCTGGCGTGTTTTATTGGAGCGGTCCTCTCGTATGATGTCGCCCATTCATCACAAGCAGCATTAAGTTCTCTTCAAATAATCCGGCAGTATTTCAAACACCTTTATCGGCGTCGGCCGCGCAGAAGAAATCACACGCCTCCTAAATCACTTTTCTCAGCATCATTTTCATTTCTTCCACATCGCTCCATAATGTTATCTCCTCTTTATGAGGGTGGAAGGGGCAGCAGCTCTTCAACAGGTGGAGGTTGAGCTGTAGAGTGAGAGGGCGCTAGAGAGAAGCTTCTACCAGCTTCTACCCCAACATGGGTCAATCTGTGTTCCTATTTGACTTTGACCACCAGGGGCAGTGCATTGGTTGAGTTGGGAATTTTCAGAGGTGGCTGGTACAATGATGAATTCATCTTTTTTTTCTTCTTAGCACAGGTAGTAAACAGTAAGCGGTTGTTTTGTCCTCCTAAAAACACGCTCTGGTCCGTTGGTGACTAACAGAGGTTTGTGTGTTTTTTGGCTGGTTTGAACCTTGTGTGTGTATATGTGTAATACCTGTTGCACAATAGCCACTAGCAGCTAGTTCACCAGGTCCTACATCTGTTTCTGTTGCGTATAAAACGCCGAAGCAGCATTTTTTTTTTTTGTGGAGCCGATGCTGTGACGTCAGCACTCCCTTCCAGGAGGAAGTGGATATTACTGGAACCAGAGAGCAAGAGCTGGGAACATCTCGTGGGTCTGCATGTCTGTGCAGCTACATACGTGATCTCAGATCTTTAGAAGGGACAAAACTCGCAGTCATCACCAGTCACACCAACACGTGGGTGAGCGACATTGGTGTCAATGCCGGGGAGGACGGTGGGGACACGGCTTTAAAAAATTCGCTCATTTTCAGTCTCCTTTTCCTGAAGTGAGTGTCTAGTGTTTTGATGGTTTAATTGCGTCGTGATTCAAGGCGAGGCACATGTACCAAAGGCTCAGAACAGTGTCTGCACTCAGCACATTCAACGGGGCAACATAACCTTTAGCTTTAGTATGAGAATCGGACCTTCCAGCCTCCCCCCTCATTTCCCTTGAGTTTAAAAAACGCCACTGAAGACCATAATTAATGGAAATTTGCCTGATAACGCTCACATTGGATTGGTCGGACCAATCGTGACCTTCAGGGTGGTAATAAAACACTGCAGTTCATTCATCATATTAATCTGGAACAAATGGGTGTGCTGAATCCCTGTTTCTTCTCGGGGATCTCTCCGTTAAGCATTTGCTCTTTGCCCCTCCAGCTGTCACTTTGCTTGTTTGCCGACCAATTTGTGTTAGTTTGTGGCCAAATAACACCCTCAAACTTTTTCCCAGCCACCTAGTTTCAAAGAGGTAAAGTTTACATGCAGCGCAGCTCACTCCTCCAAATGGCTGAAGTGGTTCCTGCATGGTGGCTGGAATCTGCGGAGAAGATTTATTGAGTACGTCCCGACCTGACCTTAAGTGTGGCTGGAGAAAAGGATGAGAGAGCAAGTTAAATTAGGAGGTGGAGGAGTAAGTGAGCCTGTTGGAGGGCTGGTAAATAGGTGTAGGAGTATCTGCGGCGCACATGTCAGAGCTGAGGTAATCAAGAGGAGGCGTGTGATGAATGTTGTGTGTCCGTAGGCGAGATGGCACAATGTTTCTCACCAATCCGTCTCATTTCGTGAAGCTATGTGGTAACTTTCCCCGCTGCAGGGTTTGTACTAATTCGTCAACCCTTTGGGAGCACGTTTTTCCTCGCTCCCACAGATGTCCCCGCTCTGTCTCAGTCCTTTCCTGCATTTTCACATCTGCACGTGTGTGAAGGAGCATAAACAGAAACGGTCGGCCAGCTGATGAGTGAATCCACTGCAGTGTGTGTATTAATGAGGACGTCAGGCCTGGTTGTTTGCAAACTACGCGTGTTTTCGGATTATGTGCAAATAACCTGGATAATTTGCATTTTACGCATTTTTTTTACATTACCCGTAACATATACACTAAGGATATTTACATGATAGTGATAGTGATGCACATAGTGGTATTTACATGTATTATATGTACAATGGTATGTTGATTGGTATTATTGCACAATTATTGAAATTAAAAATAAACATAATTGAAACTCAAATGTTGTTGTTTACTGCCGTTTCTCACTGTAATATTCAAATGTCAATAAGACGTCGATAATGTCTCACCACTGGCAGATGAGTAATTGCATCCTAAATGCCACATTTTCATACATTTGCCCACATCACATTCAGCTGGGCAGCACTGAGGAATGCTAATAAATGTCAGGAATGAAGAGTTAGAAAGTGTAACATAAACAGCATAAAAAAGGAATGAAGATTTAGCATCTTGTTTCGATTCATCAGTTGATGTTCAAGTAAACAAATGTCCTCAGTATATGAAAACATATTAAAAAAAAAAAAAAGATGCGTCAGGCTGCTTCCAGAATGAAAATCACATCTTCAGTAGTATCTTTGTGAACTAGATATGTGGCTTAAAAGCGAAATAAATGTCGCTCCAGTTCTAAACGTGAGTTATTGCGGCTGCACATTTACAGCCAAATGTTTTTTTTTTCATAGGTTTATGGCACTTGATGATATAAACTCACACTGCTACTCACTCACTGCTACTTTGCACAGGTAATTAAAGAACACAAAATTTTAAACAATGTTACGAAGCAGCACCAGACATTAGCTGCTGACAATGAATCAATGCCCCCTCCCCCGCTCGCAGTCTGAAAGAAGACGTGTCACACATTTACGTCTGTTTGTGTGTGTTTCTTCTGGTGTGTGGAACCTGTTGCTTCAACGTGGACAAATATGTATCCTATTTATTCATCATAACATAATTGCGTGCGAAACAATCTGTGTTTGGGAGTTTGAAGCAATATTCAACATTAATTATGCCACCATTTCCCAACGTTGCACATTATTTTCACAATGTGGCTTGAACACATGTGAATAGTGTGTGTGTCTGTGTGTGTGTGTGTGTGTGTGTGTGTGTGTGTGTGTGTGTGTGTGTGTTTGTCTGTTGTGGGGTGATTATGTGCTTGTGGAGAGGTCATTTGGCAGCTGACTCCTGCTCTCTGCCGAGAGCAGCTGTATAATTGCTGCTCTAATTAGTCACTTTAGTCAGCCAGTAATTCATAGTCACCTTCAAGTATTTCTCCCTCCATGCACACACACACACACACACACCACACGTCCAGCAGAAACTGCCTCTCCGCTATCATCTTGCCCTTTTAATTGTTTCTTCTATTTTTGTAATTACAGACTCTCAGACAGCCGTTTCTGGCCTCTTACAGACGCTGACACGTTAATGGTCTTCACGTTGACACACAACTGATGAGGATTCATCGCAGTTATTTGTCTGTAAACAGAACACGCCTAATGATACGAGCTTTCTGTGAGCGATAAGTCAACAAATGTAATTAAACTGAGAGTCGCGTTGCCTCGTCCAAATGGTTGAAAACACTAAAAGACACAAATGGTGTGAAATTTGGGTGAACAGCCGACACCGTTGACACCGCTCTCTCTCATCAGTAGGGGCCGGTAATTAGTATGTCGATTAGCGTGTTGTAGACCCCCCCGTGGAAGATGATTCACAGCAAAACGCAAAGCACACGTACATATAATGTGTATGTTCATGAGGAAACAGTGTTTTCTGACAGACAGTTATGGTGGCTCAGAAGTGACTGAATAAAGATTTGATTTACAGTTTTGAAAAAGTGATGTAATATCTGATGTAAGCACAAAAGCCCTCTAAAATATATTTCCTTTCTTTATCTTTCACAACTTAAGTAACAAATGACATATGCGTGGGGAGAGGCAGAAACCGTGAGGGATCATTTGTAATCCCCACATAAGTCAGTTTAAAATAAAAATAAAATTAGGATACTTGAAATCTGTCAATATACTCATTGCAATAGTAGTAAAGTGGCTTTAATAAGAAGTTTGTGTTGTGCAAAACCAATGATTTAAATGATGTATTTACTGATTTACTGATCGATTCAATCAATTCATGTGACTTATATTTGATCCTTGGCCTCCTGGCCATCCTTTGTGGAGATTGCTGAGGTTTGTCCTGAAACTGACGCGAGCGTCTCGCTGGAAGAGTGTGTCATGCACAAAGCATCATGATATATGATATACAATAAAAAAGATGGATTTCTTGGCATGTCTTGAGCTTTTTGTCACCAGCCTGGTTGTCTGGACAGTGTTTGTGTTAACAAAGAACTCTCCTGACAGACAGCCTGCAGGGCAGACTTTGCCGCAGGCTGCTTTGGCGCACTCTGTGAATCGCGGTTAACCTTTGAGCCGAGGTGAGAACGGGTACAAGTAGAAAACATGGTGACTCCCTCCACGTCCCCTTGGTGAAAACAGAATCTGTTTTATGTTGCACATACCAAGAATGTGTCTAAGTGTAAGCTGCCAGACATTAAACATAGAATAAAAATATTAAAGGATTAAATAAATATATATAAATAAACACTGCACACAGTAATAACAAAAATAGAGGAGAATATGTGTGTGTGTAAAAAAAAAATCCAATTACTATATCCGATGATACAAAATGGTGTTTTCATTTGGTAGCTGGCCGTCCAATCAAATCCTCTGTTTTTGGATCACAGCTTTCTCTCTCTTTCTCTCTTTCTCTCTCTCTCTCTCTCCTCTTGGCTCCTCCTCCTCAGCACTCCTTAAAGTCACCTTGTTTCGACTGCTCATCAATCTCCTTCCGACAGACTGTACAGCTCTCCTCCTCTCTTATCTCCTACCCTCGCAATCTGCTACTTTCCTGCATCTCTCTCTCTCTCTCTCTCTCTCTCTCTCTCTCTCTCACACCCACACATTACGCCTACGATAATCTCTTTTTGTCGGGTCCTCGGGCTGCTGATCAGTCGGTAGCTCTGACGCTGATTATCACTCGGTCGTTGGCCATTGAGGATTCAATGCACTCTATTTTTTTAATGACTTCTGACTTGAGTGAAAACGTGTTCTTTGTATTGTCTTTGTGGACAAGTACAATGAACAAGAACAACACCACAGCCTTGGATCTGAGGTTTCCTCGCCTCTGTCTCCAAGAGCTGTTCCATCTATTGCTATGCTCATGAGATAACTGTTGTGGTGAAACGTAAAATCCACTTCAATCACAACAACACATCAAAATCTGTCCTTGATAAACACATTTTCCACCTACAACCACACTGTACTTACGTTCCCATTGACAACAAATAAAACACGTGTGTTGGTACGAGTCGTTGCAATGAACATAAAAGTGATACAAAAATACAGTTTATACTGACAGATGATGGATTCTCTGAGTCCACGGTCCTTGACCGACATAAGACATTGGGACAGCGTTCCAATTAGGAACTTCCTGTCAGAGGCTCCAAAAACGACGTGGACTTCAAGTGTTTGTGTGTTTTTACTCCCACCAAGGAAATAACAAAAAGTTATGAACAGATTTGAATGAAATGAGTAAATGCTGCCAGTGGACCAGGACCAGATGATTAAATGTCGGTAGTGTTCTGGAACCTTCTGGATCCAGGAATCTAGAACTCCACAATAGCAGCAGTGGACTGTGGCCAGTGATTTGCTTAATAACTATTTAACCATTAGTGACAAAGTCATGTTTGATGATCAGTGAATTTATTAGAGGAGATCAATGAGCGGAGGACGCTGATGCTGGGTGGAGATGAACAGATTGGAGGAGGTCTGAGCTCGACGGGGGATGTTCTACTTTGGAATCGGCACGAACAGTGTGTCACAGAGACACGGTTAGTTAATGACCTTCATATTTACATGGCTGAGTCGATCCTTCCCTCCAGATTCAGACTCACCGTTTGTCAGAAATAAAGGCGGTCGCTTCAGGTCTCCCTCCACATCCGTAGAAGAGCCGTTTCTTCTCTCACTGATTTTCTTCTGTGTGTGTCTTTTCCCCCCCTCCCTCGCTGTCATCTGCCGCGCCACCCTCCGATCTCAGCCTCCCTGATCTCTCTTCTTTTATATCTCTTTTTTTTTTTGAACCAAATGGCCTTTGAAGTGAACAGGTTGGGTTAGGTGACAGATTTCCTAAAGACTTTCAACTCCAAAGGACTCGAGGCAACAACTCCTCCAGTCAGCTCGGAACAGCGAGACGGCAAAGAGGAGACGACAGCGTGGAGGAGAGGAAGAGAGGAGGGCAGATAGCAGTTTTGTTTTCTTCTCCTTGTTGAGTGCCCCAAGAGAAGATGGAGGATCTTTGATGTGCAGTGTTTCTGTTCTCTACCTCTCGTTCTCTTCCTTTCATTTTAGGTTTGTCCTCTGGTTGTTTCCCGTCGCCCCTTTGCTTTGTTTGTGCGTATTCATTTCCTTCATCCCTTCCTTCTGTCAATTTGCATCATGAGACGCAGCCACAGGAAAGCAGAGAGGGAATACGAAACTTTGTGTTGGGCTTTCGTACGCGAGCCGGAGCTGCTCCTGGAAACTTTAACTTTGAAGCATTCGAAGCTTTTGAACCCAAAAACAATTAGTGATGCTGGATTGTAGTTGGTGTGTGCGTGACTTGTTGGTGTGTGTGTGACTTGTTGGTGTGTGCGTGACTTGTTGGTGTGTGCGTGACTTGTTGGTGTGTGCGTGACTTGTTGGTGTGTGTGTGACTTGTTGGTGTGTGCGTGACTTGTTGGTGTGTGCGTGACTTGTTGGTGTGTGTGTGACTTGTTGGTGTGTGCGTGACTTGTTGGTGTGTGCGTGACTTGTTGGTGTGTTGGTGTGTGCGTGACTTGTTGGTGTGTGTGTGACTTGTTGGTGTGTGCGTGACTTGTTGGTGTGTGCGTGACTTGTTGGTGTGTGTGTGACTTGTTGGTGTGTGCGTGACTTGTTGGTGTGTGTGTGACTTGTTGGTGTGTGCGTGACTTGTTGGTGTGTGTGTGACTTGTTGGTGTGTGCGTGACTTGTTGGCGGTGGATGACATCGCCCTGTGGAATCACTGGTTCTCTTTGTTCACAGACATAGAAACACCTACTTACTCACACACACATAGTTTCTCATACATCTACCAACTTGTTTGCAGTCACAATGATGTTTTTTAGATGGTGTAAGGGAAGAGGATGTAAGGACAGAGGGAGTGAGGACAGAGGATGGAAGGACAGAGGGAGTGAGGACAGAGGATGGAAGGACAGAGGGAGTGAGGACAGAGGATGGAAGGACAGAGGGAGGGAGGACAGATGGAGTGAGGACAGAGGATGGAAGGACAGAGGGAGTGAGGACAGAGGGACTAAGGACAGATGGAGTGAGGACAGAGGATGGAAGGACAGAGGGAGTGAGGACAGATGGAGTGAGGACAGAGGGAGTGAGGACAGAGGGAGTGAGGACAGAGGGTGGAAGGACAGAGGGAGTGAGGACAGAGGGTGTAAGGACAGAGGGTGTAAGGACAGATGGAGTGAGGACAGATGGAGTGAGGACAGAGGATGGAAGGACAGAGGGAGTGAGGACAGAGGATGGAAGGACAGAGGGTGGGAGGACAGAGGATGGAAGGACAGAGGGTGGGAGGACAGAGGATGGAAGGACAGAGGGAGTGAGGACAGAGGGAGTGAGGACAGAGGGTGTAAGGACAGAGGGTGTAAGGACAGATGGAGTGAGGACAGAGGATGGAAGGACAGAGGGAGTGAGGACAGAGGATGGAAGGACAGAGGGTGGGAGGACAGAGGATGGAAGGACAGAGGGTGGGAGGACAGATGGAGTGAGGACAGAGGATGGAAGGACAGAGGGAGTGAGGACAGAGGATGGAAGGACAGAGGGTGGGAGGACAGAGGATGGAAGGACAGAGGGTGGGAGGACAGATGGAGTGAGGACAGATGGAGTGAGGACAGAGGATGGAAGGACAGAGGGAGTGAGGACAGAGGGAGTGAGGACAGAGGGTGTAAGGACAGAGGGTGTAAGGACAGATGGAGTGAGGACAGATGGAGTGAGGACAGAGGATGGAAGGACAGAGGGAGTGAGGACAGAGGGAGTGGAGGACAGAGGGTGTAAGGACAGAGGGTGTGAGGACAGAGGGAGTGAGGACAGAGGATGGAAGGACAGAGGGAGTGAGGACAGAGGATGGAAGGACAGAGGGTGGGAGGACAGATGGAGTGAGGACAGATGGAGTGAGGACAGATGGAGTGAGGACAGAGGATGGAAGGACAGAGGGAGTGAGGACAGAGGGAGTGAGGACAGAGGGTGTAAGGACAGAGGGTGTAAGGACAGAGGGAGGGAGGACAGAGGAGGGAGGACAGAGGGAGGGAGGACAGAGGGTGGAAGGACAGAGG
>CAAKHB010007199.1:4018-14840 GCA_901007665.1 Aeoliscus strigatus | reverse complement strand
TCTCTTTGTTCACAGACATAGAAACACCTACTTACTCACACACACATAGTTTCTCATACATCTACCACCTTGTTTGCAGTCACAATGATGTTTTTTAGATGGTGTAAGGAAAGAGGATGTAAGGACAGAGGGTGTAAGGACAGATGGAGTGAGGACAGATGGAGTGAGGACAGAGGATGGAAGGACAGAGGGAGTGAGGACAGAGGATGGAAGGACAGAGGGTGGGAGGACAGAGGATGGAAGGACAGAGGGTGGGAGGACAGATGGAGTGAGGACAGATGGAGTGAGGACAGAGGATGGAAGGACAGAGGGAGTGAGGACAGAGGGAGTGAGGACAGAGGGTGTAAGGACAGAGGGTGTAAGGACAGATGGAGTGAGGACAGATGGAGTGAGGACAGAGGATGGAAGGACAGAGGGAGTGAGGACAGAGGATGGAAGGACAGAGGGTGGGAGGACAGAGGATGGAAGGACAGAGGGAGGGAGGACAGATGGAGTGAGGACAGAGGATGGAAGGACAGAGGGAGTGAGGACAGAGGGAGTGAGGACAGAGGGTGGGAGGACAGAGGATGGAAGGACAGAGGGAGTGAGGACAGAGGGAGTGAGGACAGGTGTTTCCATACATATTGTTAAGGGCAGATAGAAACAATCTCCAGAAGCTGTGTCTGTTGAGTTTCGTCTCACGTCAGAGAACAGACACGTGTCTTCAGCAGCAGCTACACCAGAAGCTCTCCTCTGTCCTTCCGCCCCAAATAACAAAACGAGATGTTTCTTTTAGCTCTCACGAACCGTCAATGAGGTCGACGTGTCCCTGTCTCTTAGCGGTGAGTACGTTCTACAGCCGGCGTGTTTGAGCCTCGCAGGGCTGCTGGAGGTGCTGAAATCTGCAGTGGTTCAGGTTTGCAGCACTTAAACATGCCTGAGGGTCGGAGGGTGGGTGTGCAGGGTGTGTGTGTGTGGGGGGGGGGGGGGAGTATGTACAGGAATACTGCTGGTTTGAAATGAGGTTAATGAACATTAGTGCAGCAACACCAAGTGTGATCAATTCCTTTTTATTCAACTAAAATAAACTAAAAAACCGCAGTCACACGTCATCGCTCGTCTTCACGGAGTTCATTCACCTCGCAAAATCCCCCACCGATACAATAATTTCTCCACTCAACGTATCCCCCGTGTGTGATAAAATATATATATATTTTTCTATGTATTCAGTTCCAGAAATGGGAGTGTCATATATGACAAGTTGTGTAAAAAATGTTCTGTCACAGTAGGCAGAAGACAGTGAATGTGCTGCTGGAACTCGATCAAAAACCTTCGCCGTCTTCATTTTCAGCTCCTCCCCATCACGGGTGGTGACCCAGATTCTCCCTCCTGGGCTCCAGGTCTTTGTGAATTATCAAAGAGCCCAAATCTCCAATCACAGCAGCTGCATCCAGACCTCATTGGTCCTCGGTGAACAATCATCAGATCCATATCCTGCACACGTCACACGTCAGCAAACTCTCACACCAGCAGCAGCAAACCCGGGTTGAGAGGAACTCACACGGCGGCTGTGGAGTGCTCGTCACTACACGAGGAGGTTAGCCGGGGCTAAGTGTTCCAGCGGTGCCCCCGCGCTCTTATCACAGCGGAGACGAAGAGGTGCGGCACAGCCGGGGAAGTGCCAAAGTAAAACAGTGGAAACCTGAGTGGAGCACTCAGAGATGAGTGTTCTGCTGCAATCAGTTCAAATGAACAGGAAACCAAAGGTTGGCACTCAGCCTCACACAGTCAAGAGCTTTGTTCCAGTGCATGACTCAAGTTTGAAACTTTTCAAACCAGGAATTAAAAAAAAAATGTGCCCGAGAACATTTCAGAGTCTCACGACGAGTGATTTCTGAGGAACAAGGACGAGAAGTCGGACAACCGAGCTGTTTCTTATTGCTGCTGGTTACATGTCACTCACCGTAACATTCAGTTCCACAGTTCCGGGGTCTAGTTCAAGGTCGATCCCAAAACAGACACTCTGCTTATTGGTCGCGTTGGGTGGTGTGTGTTTAATATGTATTATTTAAAATGATTTTATTTATATCTATTTGATTTCTATTTGATATCATTTTATTCTATTTCATTTCATTTTCCCTTATTTTATTTTATTTTATTTCATGGTTCAAGTGCAGTCGTTGAGATATGCGTATTACTTGGTTCATCCTGTCGTCTTGAAACGTTTCCGTCTTACTGTAACAACAAATAAAGATCTATCTGCGTTGTAAAATATGTTAATTCTACAGAAAATATGGTGCTTGGAGGAGTTCTTTAAAAAAACTGAGCGACATTCCCACTTACGTCTCTTACTCCCTCTCTCCGACAGATCTGTGACAAGGAGTGGCACTACTACGTCATCAACGTAGAGTTTCCGGTGGTGACGCTCTACGTGGACGGCGTGACCTATGACCCCTACCTGGTGACAGACGACTGGCCCATTCACCCCTCGCAGATTGATATGCAGCTGACGGTCGGCGCCTGCTGGCAAGGTGCGATGGAGCCATTTTATCCAGTAAAATGCTTTATATTCATCAGGTCCATAATGAAATGTGAAAAGAGGGAAAAAAAACAACATATCTTTTATCTAAAAGTCACAGTGGAATCAGGTATTTGGTGAACTGTGCTGCTTGATTACCTCTATTATCCACAATAATGTTTTCTGCCGGAGTCATCAACTGTGGAACTTGTTCTTTGGCCTTGAATGAACAATCCATTTCCACAGAGCGTTTAGTCTGTCGCTGACAAACCATTGAAGCCGTCTGAGTCAAGTCGTACAATTCGGCCGTTCCCCACACTGATGGCGGACACTAATTTCACCAGGGCGCTTTTTTTTTTTTTATACAGCCAACCGCTGATTTGATCGACCAAATGAGCCGGCGCAGCAGATAAAAGAGTCAAGATATCCTTTTGTGCAGGTCATTCCACACTCCACCTCCTCCACCCCCTTCTTTCATTCAACACAGTCAGCGTGTCTTTAGAGGGATTAAAAGGGCCTTGAACGGCGAGGGGAGTTCAGAGACGGTTTCCGCTTTTCTAGTCGTGGGGCTAAGACTCGATAACGAGTTGTAAAGCCGCGGTGAAATCTTAACGAAGCCATTAGCCACTGCAGATAGCCTCTTCAAAGCTCTGAGCGTGACAGCTGATTGCAAACATGTTGCAGAGATGAGCTCATATGTTGTCGGAGCGACTCCTGCAGCTTCACCTTCTGGAGAAGAGCTTTCTGACAGAAAAACTCCTCCTAGTTCGGACTGGTCTATGAACTGTCTCGCTTTGTGCGTGTTACTAGTCCCACATCCCACTGATAGAGACGCTGTCCTGCATTGTTGTTTTTTTTTAGTTTTCAAGCCTTTATTACTTTTACCTGATTGGGGGTGTGTGGAACCTACTTCTATAAATGCCAAAACAGAGTGATGCTGCATTCACATGAAATCAGGGAAACAGGAGACGTCTGCAGGACGTCATGTTTCCATGGCGATGTCGTATAGTTTATGCTACGATAATATGAAAAAATGTGTAATATGCAAATTATCCGGGGTATTTGCCCAGAAAACACAGGCAGTTTGCAAACAAGCCATTATTCTGGGTTGTATGGGTTAGGGTTAGGGTTTGTGCTATTTGACCTAACTACTGTAGGTAGCTAGCTTTGATAACGTTGATAACATTAGCTAGCTAGCTAGAAGCAGTAGCCTTGCAAATTACCCGAAAACACGAGTAGTTTGCAAACAACCCAGTAAACAAAATCTAAAAAAATATATATTCACGTGTATTATTTAGTGTTATTATCATAGCAGTAGATGAATCCTCTTTTGTCCCGATATTGTAACTAACTGAAACAACGTCACATCCTGGTAGTGCAATTGCAATCCATGGCGGTAGACGGTGAAATTTAAAATATTTCAACTTTGAACGGTGTTGCCATCTGCCGTTGCCGTCAGCGGTTTTCTCTCGACCGTCGTCCTCTCGTCCACTGAAATGACAACTCGTTTGCCGTCTGCCATTTCCCCGATTCCATGTGAATGCAGCATAGTTCACACACTCAAATTAGAACATAACATAAATAGTGAATATTTAGTCACAGCTGTACCGTCGCACATTGTCATGGAGCAAACAACAACAATCACAGCCTATGCAGGCGCTCCCTCCGCCGTCGTGTTTATACTTGTTTATACTTGTGTGCCATTCGGCATTGAATATCTATGTTGTTCTTTGTTGACTTCAAGCGATAGTGACTGAAAGTGAGCAGATTGTGTTACCGCGGTAACTGCAACTCGGCTTGGCTTCCCGTTCTTGGAATAACTTCCTGCTAAAAGCCAAACAAGATTCAAATGTAGATACGTTTCACCACACTGTGCAACACTCCCACCTATACAGGTCAGAGAAAGAGAGCGAGAACATGGGAAAGTTGCATTTAAATGAACTATAGTTTTAGTTTTTATTTGCGTTTGTGCTCCTGAATCAGCCAAACGACAAAGCAAAGCACGTTGTTCCACACAAACATCTTTGTGCAGAGCAACACGGTCGCATGCAACAGTGATAATCTGCAAAACGTTATTTCATTGTATAATGTAATTTCATGGTTCGTATCACTTAAACGTGCAGTCAGCTTTGTGTGAGGGAAATGGATCCTATCGTCATAAATATCATTTACAATAATCGCATTCATGAGATTTATCCAAAGAAACGAATGAAAACGGTATCAGACGGCCATCGGGGGCTGGAAACATATGTCACAGTTTTATAGTAGTATGAATTCAAATTACGATAAATTGTTTTTCATAGGTTAATAAAACCCTGAAGAGAGAATTAGAATCTAATGTAGCATGAAAAACTAATCTAGTCATTTAAAGATTTTTAGTATTAATGAAAATGGGCAACACAGAAAATGAAAATCAACATATTTTAATGGTTTAAAAACCAATAGCATCAAATTAGACAGATTATTTCAGAAAATAACATAGCTATAAAATAGATGGCAAACAGTCATTTCAAACTTTCAGGAGTTTGAACTTTATTCTGAACGTGCGTGCATGCACGTGGTCTTTGTACACGTGCTGTTTTCCGTCTGTGACCTTGTGATTGAATCATGGTGACGATCAGCTCAGAGTACGACTGACAATGTGGGGACAGGAAGTCAACTTAGAATGAAAAACTGCGTGTTTTAATCGTTGGGTTTGTTTCAAATGCAAAATAAATTTATAATTCGACACTAAGAATATCCGAGAACTGCATTAACAATAACATTTTTACAGTATGATTTTGTAGGTGAACTTACTTTGCAGTATCGAGGAGGAAATGAGTTTCTTCCATTTTTCTTACTGACATGGAAAATTGCAGCCAAGAGACAGTTAAGAAATAAATGAATTCTTAAAAAACAAAGCAAAAAACCCCACTCTTACCACGTTAGAATATTAAGAATATTAAAGTGTCTTCCTGGTGCTCTGTGCTTTTTAATTTTATTCCAAACATTTGCTGGCGCGACCATTAAGTTGTTATTACCTCCACTATGAACAGTAGTAATACACACTAATGCAGTCGTACTTGTGGTTTCCCCCTCAGGAATTCCTCATCTCCTTGAAAAATGTCTCTGTTTATTGTCCCCTGCAACGGTAAAATGAAATATCTGCGCTGCACCAATGCGCAGTGAATCACATTATGTTTTTATTAAAACTTATGACACATGCATTTATATGTCTACAGACATTATGCAGAGTCTGTGTACATGAATCATGAAGACGCTGCTGACAGAGTCGTTTTAGAGCGCTGGGACATTTTTCTCTTATGTAATGATAGAAGAACAATACCGCAGCCAGGAACCAGTTGGCTGAACACGAGCACATAATTAAGAGGAGGAAACACAGACTCAGTCTACGTGTTTGTAGTTGTACAGTGTATGTGTCTGATTATTTCTTTCTTGGATTTATATGATTTTGTTTCACATGTCTGAAAGAGAGAAAATAATTACATTTCAGGATTGGATGTATTTGATATTAGGAGGTTTTTCTTCTGTCACCAGGAGCGGCTCATTTCAATGGTGGGGGGAAATACACAAATACAGTCAGGAATTCTGATCACAGATTTAACGCGGGCTTGATAGTTGATAGATGAGTTTAGTGAACAGCAAAACAGTTCTTTTAGGTGTACTGAATCATTAGACTCTCCACTCAGTACAAAAGTGAACTGAAATGAACGAATCTTTTCAATAAGTGATTCAGTACAGTTCTTTCAAACGAATCGTTTGCTCTCAAAGCTCTCAACTGTCTTTAGAGAGGAGTGAAGGAAGGAAGCCTGGTTTGTTCAACTGAAACAGCCTCACTCGTCATTTTAGAGCTGAAGTTCAAGTGAACTAACGAGTCCATTTGTCCACGGTTTCGCCTGGCGAGTTCCCTCGATCTGGATGCTCTCCTCGAATAAAAGGGTTCCATTGCTCCCTCACCTCTGAGGGGAAGCGCTGGCTGTTTGCACGCACTCAACCTATATTTACCCCTTGACCTGGTCAAGTGTGCTTGTGCTCCAGTTAGAAGACTGAAACGCCGATCTAATACTAATAATCACACACTCCAGTGCAGCCTCCTCCAGCACACCTATCGCAGCCGCAGGAAGAAGAGCTGTTGATTTAGGGGCTCGCACAAAATGAAACCACGTTTATTTACATATGATCCAGGTGGGTGCACAACAAACCGCACAGTCACTGAGAGATCATCTCACACACTTCCCCTTCCTTCAGTAACGATCATATTTCCGTCTCACCTCGCTGCTCCGGACTCATCTGTTGCAGAAAATGATAAAGAAAGCTGACTAAAAAGGAGAGTGACGATCTATAGGGGATCTCGCGCGGGCAAAGAAAGCTGACGCCACATAAAAGCCAGTGTCTGTAAAGAGGAATGATCAGCGGTTTTACCACCCATATCATTCTCAGTAATCCCCTCTCTTCTTTTATCCCCTCCGAGGGACCTCTAATGGTTTCTCTGTCCAAGGGCCTAAATTGATAACATCTGTCAGGATGGGACGGAGCGGATAGTTGGGTATCTTTAGACAGAGCAGAAAAAAGGGAAGAATTAAGTAACCGAGTTAAACTGGGAGACGCATAAAGAGGTTTGGCTTGATTTCATGGCTAGACGTTCATCTCGGCGCCCCTGAGTCTTTGTTTCTGGCAGCGAATCGGCGGCGGACACCCTGGAAAGGCTGCTGAGTCTGTACAGTAGACAAATGCAATATAATATGGAGTCGAACAAATAGAAATGGTAACTCTACAGGCGGATGAAGAGTCTCTGGATTGATCCGCTCGGTAGATCACAGCGGCCACTCGGACCGTTTGGGTGATAAGGAAGCTCCAGCCGACAGAGCAGCCGCAGCTATTTGTCAGTTTAGGGGGATTCCTGCAGTTACTGGAGCGACTCGTGGGATGTTTTCACACTGGGAAGTCAGGAGATGATAAATGGTTTCCAGTGGTGGTCATCTGTGTCTCCACCTGCACTAACTGTAAGACCTGCAGTGATGCATGTCCCTCCATTATCAAAAGGGTAGTGAGGAATACAAGGTCAAGTTAGGCAATGACAGATGGAGCGTAGCTGAGAAAGTTGAACTGTTTGGTTTGGTTCAAGGACCACATCTGTCAATGAGCACACCAGTGGACGGCCACTCAATGACGAGCTTGTCGGTCAGGACCGATAAAGCCCACCTTCCTAAACGTCTTGTTCTCACAAAAGAGTCCAAGGCTTCGAGATTAACCCTCAGATGTACACAAATCCATGAGTAAGCTGCTGTCAGGAAGGCGTCCTTTCCTTGCAGCTGACCTTAAACCGAGAAGAATAAAGAGACACGTGTTATTTTGGACATTTATTGCTAGTGCACATCAACTGTTATTGGACAAGGGGCTTGTTCATTTCTGTCCATGCTCTGGTGCGTTACATCCGGAAACGTTTCAGGTGATGACTCACTTCACTGATCTTGTGAGCAGAGGACATATTTCTATTACGTTTTCTGACTTTAACCACATCTGAAGTGAGCATCAGACTTTAACAGCAGCACCTGGTTGTCACAGGATGAGAACATTGTGATGTGAACCATTGGGACAATTCAAGCCATTATTGGCTCATCAGGACTGGCATTTAAAGACTGAAAGCAGTCGTGTCTAGTTTAATGGGCCGATGGTGTGTAAGGACACAAACTGGCCGAGACAAACATGATATCTGATTAAATCACATTAACCATAAGGATTTGAATGCCATGGACTCAGTTTTAAATCTGGTGGTGTTTGTGTGTGTGTGTATGTGTGTGTGTGTGTGTGTGTGTGTGTAGGTGGGGAGGTGACCAAGCCGCGGTTCACTCAGTACTTCCGGGGCAGCCTATCTGGACTGACCATTCGACCGGGGAAGATCGAGAGTCAGAAAGTCATTTCCTGTCTGCAGGCCTGCAAAGAAGGACTGGACATCAACTCCTTGGAGAGTCTGGACAAGAGCATCAAGGTACATACACAAGTGATCACACAACCTGTAAATCAGTGTACCTGTCGTACATATAAGCACTATTACATTTTACATGGACGAGGATTTGGGTATGCATGTGCACGATCAGGCTGGACCCAACATAGCCCATCTACTCAACATAACTCATCTACTCTAGAAATGAGTAAACACGATCAGTAGAATACTGAAAAATGCATTTTCTCTAGAACCCTGCTTTCATTTATGTTCATTTTTCTTAAAGATCTTTGCCGACACTAATGGAAATAAATGTCTTTTTTGCGTAATTCTAGTCTACTCTGGGCCATGTGGCACCATTCTAGTCGATTCTGTGCAGACGCGGCCCTGCTAACAAACAAACATAATGTTCTCAACAGCAGTCATAGGTCTGTAGTAGTACAGTAAATGATCAAGAGAGAATTGACAGCCTTCAGATATGATTGCTTAAAAGTGGGTTTATCTGAAGCATCCCAAAGCTCATGTGGAGTCATCAAACATATTTCATCGGAAGGGAAAAATGATTTTGCAATAGAAAATGTTATTCAGTCCATACAAGGACCAAGGTGGCAAATTAACAACTGAAAACTCTGAAAATATAAACTTCTTACTGTGCTTTGACTTTAAAGTTGATTTTATTCCTGAATACATTCAGCAACTCCCCACCTCCTTCTCTGTCTACTGGTTCAGCTTATCCATCTCCCTGCACTCAGAGGGCAAAGGAGATGGATGAGAGCTTGTGTGGACTCAAAAACAGCCGACCCAGCCTCCCCTCTTCTCTCCCTCTGCTCATTTTACTCCTTTCCTCTCTGAATCTTCCCTCTCTCCTGCTGCTCTCACTCTAAAGCTCCTTATGCTGGTGCAGCAGAGATCTTTTTGAGCAGCGAGAGTTGGCTGAGCTCAGAGTGGAAAAAAAAGAGGAGAGGCAAAACAACCTCTCTAGGGGTAGTGGAGTTTATCTTTTGATAGCTACTTCATTTTCTTCTTAACCACACACTCATCTGGCTGCTGTAAGTCCACAGGAGCCGTAAGGAGAGCGCTTAGCCAGCCAGGTGGAGCTGAGCCAGCCAGGAGGAGCCCTGGCGTGGCACAATCAGAGGAGAATGACAGGGACGGACGGAGATGGAAGGAAGTCTAGAGCCAGATAGACAAGTATATGACAGGGGAGACGATGAGGTGAGACAGCATGAGAGGGAAAGGTGAGCAGGGGAAAATGACAGAGGAGCGGCATCGAGCCCCATGGAGTGTTGAAGGACTATCGCCCTGCTGCTGAGAGGCAGTTTTAGGAAATGCTAGACACTCAGTGCAGCACGATCAGCAGACCAGCAAAGCCTCTTTAAGGGAGGACAGGCCTCAAATCCCTTCCATCAAACCCTGCAGGACAACACACACCTCCACAGCACGACACTTCTGAAAGAAGCTCCACTTCCAATTCCTTCAATCAAATAGTCCTGGGTTAAGGACACAGGCTAATATTCATTCATTTAAAGTCGTCCTTTGATTCCAGTCATGGCGGCATAGTCTTTGAAGAAATATCTAGAAGGGACTGTACAATAGCCGATACATCACAGCGCGTCGGCTTTTATGACATCACAGTGACGTTGGAGTCGCATGCTAATACAGCAAACATGATGCTGACTTTGATGGATTGCTGACTGCAAAGAGGGACCGGGGGCACTGCAGGTCCATGTAAACTGAAATTAATAGAAATCAATGGCTGACCTCAGACTCCTGATGTTGTAAAATGGATATTTGGATGTGAGCTATTGAAGGTGCGGGTCATTTTCAATTGTGTTTAGTTGCATCTTTAAATCACACCGATCAGCTGACAATCAGGGTCATAAACCTGCTCTGCTGCATATTCCATCACTGACATTGGACGACACAGTTGATATCATATAAAACGGTTGCTCCTGGTGACGACAAGCGGGTGATCAGAGTTCTCCACTTTTATCTTTGAACTGAATGATTTGTTTTCATCACCCACATCGATCTGACCTCGAGTAGTCTGTTTCATCACGGCCGCGCCATGTTGGCGAATATGGTGCAGCAGTCAGTTAAGTCAAGTCAAGTCAGTTATTTTCCTTGCTAATGCCGATGTTTGTCTCTGTCTGACAATTCTTACGGTGATCACACTCGCAGATGGTTGTTTTGGCCCTCGTGGCCAAAGAATCGATCAGTCATTGTGCAGCAGACCCTCATTAATTCAGTGGCTTATGTGTTGTGTACTGACAAGAACTGGGGGGGTAAATAAAAAATAGAGGTTTATATGGTCAAGTATTTTCTTCTGAATTCTTCTGTGTATAAATGTGTGTGTGTGTGTGTGGGGGGGGGGGGGGGGG
>CAAKHB010007198.1:289037-312087 GCA_901007665.1 Aeoliscus strigatus | reverse complement strand
GGGCCTTGAGCAACATCTGTGTTGTACAACAGTGCCTGCATATCTGTCATTATAATACAGCATAAGTTGTATCGGAAATAATTATCAAAACATATTAACTATACAACAAGCTAAGATGGGCAAATATTTAATCTAATTATTTTGAGCTGATGAGAAACATGACATCTCTGTGCTGAATTTTGTTCCTAAACTGTTTTTAAACTGTTCAGGTGTTCACATAATTTAAAGTCATGCACTCCTCTTTGTATTCTCCCTCTGAACCATAGATCAATAGCTCCATCTGCCTCCTGCGTGGTAAGATCTATGATGCTATGGACAACAGGCCGCTGGCCACCTCCAGCTACAAAGAGGCCTTGAAACTGGATGTTTACTGCTTTGAAGCCTTTGACCTTTTAACGTCGCACCACATGTTGACTGCTGAGGAAGGTGGGTCAGATCCGTGGCTGCTGATTCAGATTTATACTTCTGTATTGTATATAGTCATTGGCTATTCTGACAGAATTTTGAGAAGCATTTTGTCTGTTCTTCTATAGAGAAGGATTTCCTGGACTCACTTCCTCTGAGCCAGCAGTGCACTGAGGAAGAGGAGGAGCTGTTGCATTTCCTATTTGAGAATAAGTTAAAGAAGGTAGAGACATTGGGTTTTACTTCAAAATGTGACATTGTGTATTTCCTTACCCCTTTGATAACATAGTGGAGAACGCTGATGATATTCATATTGCGCTTTTAATTGAAGAAAGGCCCATCAGGGACATTTTGGTCTGTTTTGTCTTTATGTGAGTCCTCTGTCTATTTTGATGATGACAGTATCTCACTTCCCTCTTTCTCATTCTGGATGCTTCACCATCATTCTCACAGGTGCACTCTCTCTTTCTCCCCCTGCAGTATAACAAACCCAGTGATTTGGTGGTGCCAGAAATGGTCACTGGTCTTCAGGATAACTTGGATGTAGTGGTGTCTCTTGCAGAGAGGCATTATTATAACTGTGATTTCAAGATGTGCTACAAACTCACGTCAATGTAGGTGTCTGCATGCCGTTTATTGTTGGTGTTTGATAACCTATAAATCCATAAATGAAATTCATGTGTGAAGTAGAGAACACTGTGTTAAGCAAAACAGAACCCTTTCATTCAGCTCTGTCTGTTTGTATCTCAGGGTGATGGTTAAAGATCCGTTTCATGCCAACTGTTTACCAGTCCACATAGGAACTCTGGTCGAGCTTGGAAAAGCAAATGGTAAAATATATGCTAGCCATAGCCACTGTATGATTTGGAGTGATTCTGTATGTGTTGATCAGAACTTGTCAAATTTAACCGTATGTGCTTTTTTCCTTCTTTCCTGTAGAGTTATTTTACCTCTCACACAAACTTGTAGACTTGTACCCAAACAACCCAGTAAGTGCTACTGCGGCAGTCACCTATCTGTGTTAACTGAAATTGTGTTTGTGGTAATCATACATAAAAATATGTGTCCAGGTGTCCTGGTTTGCTGTTGGCTGCTACTATCTCATGGTTGGCCATAAAAATGAACATGCTCGACGCTACCTTAGGTATGTTCTTGTACTGATAGAAGGAGCGGCAGTTTATCCTCTTAATTCAATCAGGGCCACGCAATGGGTATTATTTATCCTCTACAGCAAATCCACCACCCTGGAAAGGACGTATGGTCCTGCATGGATTGCCTACGGTCACTCATTTGCAGTGGAAAGTGAGCATGACCAAGCCATGGCTGCCTATTTCACTGCTGCTCAGCTGATGAAAGGGTAGGCACATGGCTGACAAATGTGTCAAAATTCTCTTTAACTTCCTCTGGAATGATGCAGTAGAACCTGCAGCTGAACTGCTCCCAGCTGCCACTAATAAAACCTCACTGTCGATGCACAAATCATAAATTTGCAGTGTTTGCTTTGATTTCTGAATCAAATGCAGGTGGGAATAAAGATGCGTCTGCGTAATGACGCAGTTCTGTCAGAAAAGTAAAGACATTCTCCCAAGTTTTCAGTTCAATGTGACCTTTTTCAATCTGAAATAAAGGGACAGTGTTTGGTTGGTTGTGTTTGATTTCTCCTGCCCTTTCTCATCCAGGTGTCACTTGCCGATGCTCTACATCGGCCTGGAGTACGGTCTGACCAACAACTCCAAGCTGGCAGAACGTTTCTTCAGCCAGGCTCTTAGTATTGCTCCAGAGGACCCGTTTGTCATACATGAGGTAGCAGTGGTTGCCTTTCAGAATGGAGAGTGAGTCGTTAACACACTGTTCAGTCCACCTCACTCATATGTCATATACACAGTGTCTTATTTAGTTTACTACAACCCAGGTGATACACAAAGTGATGTTTCCACACATCTTTGAAAGATTGGGAACAGAAACTGCAACCTCGCATTAAGAGCGCTCAGATTTGACTTATAATGGTTTAAAATGTTGAGAATTGTTTGTTTCAGCTGGAAGACGGCAGAGAGGTTGTTTCTTGATGCAATGGAGAAGATCAAAGCCATAGGGAACGAGGTAACATAAATGTCATTATATTTCAGAAGGATCAATGTGCTCAACTTGTTTATGTAAGTGTGACTAAATATAAACTTCCTCTGAAGGTAACTGTGGACAAATGGGAGCCTTTGTTAAACAACCTGGGTCATGTGTGTCGAAAATTAAAGTGAGTATTGAACCAGTTTTATTGTTTTTAGTGTGTCTTTTGCAGCTAGAGTTAATGATCTGAAATGAGAGTGCACTTGATGCCCCGCCTACATGGAGTAAGGACATAAAGTGCTCGGAACATATTGAGGATAGATTCAGGCCTGAGTGGATGATTAAATGAGGACTGTTCAGAGGCTTATACTCATCTAATTAATTCCATCCCCCTGTTGGTGACTGTGCCTTTCAACAACTGCTTGAAACAATACAACAATTCATCACGAGTCCTAATAGTATGACTGTATAATAGTGACGTGGGGCTGTGAGTAAATATTTTAACAAGAAACCTTTCATTTTTATGTGCGAGCATAACCTTACTTTGTACCTCAATAGGTGATGCAAAGTATCTTTTCCATCATTTACAGCTGTAAATGTGTAATTCTTCTTCATATTCTGGTGATTGTGTAGAAAGTACGACCAGGCTCTGGAGTACCACCGTCAGGCTCTGGTGTTGATCCCACAGCATGCCTCCACCTATGCGGCCATTGGATATGTGCACAGCCTAATGGGCGACTTTGAGAGTGCTATTGACTACTTTCATACAGTAAAGTCTCACTTTCCTTTTGTATCCTATGTGACATGAAAATAACCAGAACAACTATGGTACCAGAAATGCTTACCTTAGTCTCTTTCACTTTAACAGGCACTTGGACTGAAGAGGGATGATACGTTTTCTGTGACGATGCTTGGTCACTGTATAGAAATGTACATCGGTGACACTGATGCCTACATAGGTATGATACAGTGTGACAGAAGTCACAGAAGTTGCTGTTTTAGTTTTTAAGGGTTTTTCAGTCCATAGGTGTGCATTAAATGGTTTTAAGGCACAGCACAGGGGTGAAGAACCACCTGACACAGAGTGCCTAAAACTTTTTAACGCACACCTCATTGATTAACATTGATTAACCTGCTTGTACCATGGTCATTTTCCAAAGAAACAGACATGGGATCATTAATTCATGTTTTCATGTGTTACACAGGGCATTCAGAGTATTCACACCCCTTCAATTTTCCTCACATTTTATGTTACAACCTTTTTCCAAAACGATTGAATTCCTTTTTATCTCATCAATCTACACACAGTACGTGAAAAAGGATTTTTAGCATTTTTTGCAAATTTATTGAAAAAAACGCATGTGTTTAAGTATTCACACCCTTTACTCAGTGATTACAGCCTCAAGTCTTCTTGTGTATGACGCTACAAGCTTGGCACACCATTATTTGGGGTATTTATTCCACTCTTCTCTGCAGATCCTCTCAAGCTCTGTCAGGTTAGATGAGGAGTGTCGCTGCACACCTATTTTCAGGTCTTTCCAGACATGTTCAATTGGGTTTAAGCCTGTCATGTGCCTTTTAATGAGTAGAGGATTGTGTCGGGCCACTCTTAACATAAAGGCCTGAATGGAGTGCTGCAGATTTGGTTCTCCCATCTCCACAGAGGAACGCTGGAGCTCTGTCAGAGTGACCATTGGGTTCTTGGTCACCAAGGCCCTTCCCCTCTGATTGCTCAGTTTGCCTGGACAGCCAGAGTCCTGGTGGTTCCAAACTTTTTCCGTTGATGAATGATGGGACCTTAAATGCTACGGATATTTTTCCAATCAATAGAATTTACTACAGCTGGTCTCCAAATAAATTGTAGAAACATCTCAAGGATGATCGGTGAAAACAGGATGCATCTGAACTAATGAGTGTCATAGCAAAGGGTGTGAATACTTACTTCATTTTTAATTAATATTTTTTTATACCTTTGCTTTCTAATGATTTCTAAAAATCATTTTTCGCTTTGTCGTTATTGGGTATTGTGTGTACTTTGATGACACAAAAAAGGAATGGATCCATTTTGGAAAAAGGCTATAACATAACAAAATGTGAGGAAGGTGAAGTGTGAATACTTTCCAAATGGACTGCATAAGCCTTAACTTGCATCGGGTCCTAGTGTCACCTCCTTGTACTGGTTTTCACATGAGTTTTTTCTTCGCCACTTCTTTTCTTCTGCCACATACCACTCAAAATTCATACATACAAGCTGAAAGAAATGTTGTTTAATCTTGGCAATGTAACAGGCTGTGTTGGGAAAGATATTAGGTAAATTCATTTTGAGCCGAACTATATGCATTACATTGCTTTAATGCACAGCTGTCAGCTAATCACAAAAGAGTATTCACAAAGACCATGGTATAACTACAAATATAGGTTTTGTTAATTTGTAAAATGCAAAACTAAATTGTATTTCAGCTGATGTTTTTTTTTTTACATTGTCAAAGTTAACATGATTTGATTTGTCTCTACTCAGGCACTGACATTGATGACAAGGTGCGTGGAGGCTTGAACACTCCAGCGCTGATAAAGATGTTGAACACTTCAGAACCTGGCGACCTAAAAGGCACACAGCGTGTGGAAGAAACCAGTGTGGCATCTTTAGAGACACCAGTGTCAAATCAGGACAAAATGATGCTGGAAACGCCACTGCGGCTGTCTTTAACGCTGGAGTGCGACATGTATGAAAGTGACATGATGCTGGACACCTTGTCAGACACCAGCACTTGATTTCAGGCTGCCAGGAGGTGGAGCTGTCAAGTTGTGAAAGGAAAACATATTGACACCCAAAGACTTTGGGTAGTGTGGGTATGTTTCCTCCAGCAAAGGTTGAGCTTCTCATTGTGATCATGAACTCCAAGCTGGTGTACGTCTAATCAGCAACAGTTTGAAGAGGGGATTAACGTGCCTTGGTGGAGCACTAGACTTTGGGTTAAATCTGAAGACACTGGGAAAACGGGATCCTCTCACACTTAATCGGATTAAACACAACCTCACATCACAACTAACGGACGTCTCTGCTTTCCTGTGGATTTTTACCTTGAATTAAGAGCAAGCTAAATACATTTTTGTTCACAAAATGACTAGTAATACAATAAACTGCATTTATCTTTAAAGACTGGCCTGTATTTTTTTCGTGTCTTAATTTGATCACATTGTTGGATTAAAATGTAAACCTACAGAAAACATGCAAGTACCATTATTTGAAAAGCTAGAAGTTTCTTTTGTAAATACAGCAACACTCATCTTTTGAAGAAATTTTGAATCCAGCGTTATTATACAATAATAACCGGAGTGAGAGTGGAGCACACAAAGCATTCGCTAGAATGTCCTGATCCACTGCAGTGGAGGTGTGTGACTCTCCCTCCTGTCCAACAGCCACAGCCCACCACAAGTTGCCTGTGGGTTGTCTGATAAAGACCGACTGGAGCAACCACAGGAATGATGGGCTGCACTCCAACTAAATCGGCTGTTGTTTACACCCACAACAGGGTCTATCGGGACCAGGATACCTGTTCTACCTTTGTCCCGAGCTTGAAAAGCTCAGTGTTGACTGCAGACAGACCTCCTCGCTTGCGACTGGAGACAAGCAGTGGGAGGGTAACATTCCTCACTGGTAAGTTTTTGTCGTCAGCTGATTTAGGACATCAAGAAGAAAGTCTCTGTAAGATACTTGATTACATTACATATGTCATTTTCATGTAATGCATGACTGAACCAAAATTGACAAACATCATCAATTAAGCCTTCTGTGTTTGTACCACTCACCAGCTGCTTTGATTGTCTTCAGAGTGCATCTGTAGGAGGCTGATGTGGCTATTAGCCACACTGTAATAGTCTGTGTTTGACAGACAGGAATCAAGATGATTGAACTTAGATCTAACTGAACAGATCAATTCAGATGTCTGTAATGTCTGTAAGATCTCCCAACAATAACAAATGTTAACTTTATTATCAATTCTGCCAATGTTCTGTCAAAACTGTGCTGTCATTCCCTTTGACCCACAATGTGCACCAGAAAAACTGTATATTAAGAATATATAAAAGAAAAGACTACACATTAGTGCAAATGGAACATGGAGCAGCAGTCTGGTGTTTAATATCAAAGTCGTGTGCTCCCCAGTACCCTGCAGAGATGTCCACGGGCGCTCAGTGAGCCAGTCCTCCTACCCTGAATCCCGGAGCTCTGTGGGCAGCACCTTTCCAGGCAGCTCACCATGCACAAGTCATGTCCACATGAGGCATCACACCCATAGCCAGGACCCCACACCGCGACACCAAGGTGTTTGACACAAGCCTGCATTCTGTTCTAGGATAACAGTATTATTAGTAGTAAATGTAACTGTCCTTTCGCGTTTGTGTGAAGACAGATATTCAGCTGATACATTGGATATCACTTTACTCATTCATTTATTGTCCAGTTTATAAAATTAAATAATGGACATTGTTCTGGTTTTCCCACACACACTGTAAATAACATCATACCAATGAGTGTATAGGTAAAAATGAGATGTGCTGGTGACAGTTTATTTCCACATACCAGTGTATCTTTACGAGAAATTTCACAGTCGTTTATCAAGCTCTCAACTCTCGCGATGTTACATCAATCTCGCGAGGACGCGTTGAGTCCGGGCGAGAGGGAGATGGAAAGAAATGAGGTCTGAAAAGGACCTAACGACGGCGAGCAGGGAGAAAGGCATTGTCGAGATCAGGTTTAGAGACATCCCTAGAGAGCAAGACAACACCCCCGGAAGCCTCAAGCAGAAAGAAGAGAAGAAAGAGGTTTTCACAAAGGTAGGAGGTCGAACGTTTGCGACGGTGTTTACACTGTTTACAACAAACATGGAGGATGGCTTCAGCACCGCGGACAGCGTCGAAGGTTCTCGGGGGTCCAACACATTTCACATTCTCTTCACATTCTTATGAAGCAACGATGGCCTTTAGCGGTTTAAACAAGATGACGTCTATTACTTAATGGCAAGGGGAGGGTGCATTTGACGGAGACAGCCGTTCGGCAAACTCCATTTCATTAGGAACACCAGTACAGTGTTGCACCAGTGCAATCCAAACAGCCGCGACTTTTATATGTACAAACACTGGCTGAAAGATTGAACTTGTGAGTAGTGAGTCGTTGTCCACCTAAAAGTAGTTTTCTGCTTTGCTGTTACCATCATTGTAGCTATTTACTTATAGCGCGCGGTTTGTGCGCGTGTCGAAAATGCCCCCCCATTAAATTGCCAACACTTCATCCTATGTTCTATTTGTCAGCATTCGTTGTGTTAAGGCAGCAGAGCAGATATGTGCGATGTCCTGTAAAATTGTATTTTAGTGGAATTTCCATTTTCAGTTTAGGCTGCAAGGAGTCTAATTAGACAAAAATCAAAAAAGTAAAAATATGGAACAAGTGGGGTGGAATTTAGAATGTATTTAGTATTTCAATAACTGCCATATAAGTGGTTAAACAGCAGTGGCATTTTTGTAATGCAATATCAGTAAAGCTGGGGAGGGTCTGTCTTCTTTGTAAAATGCATTATAAAGTCCAACATCATTGATGTCATGGTGTCTTTGATAAAGAAGTGTAGCAATCACTACAAAAGATTTACATGATACTCATATGATCTTACAACAGGTGGTCATAAGAAGACTCCCACCTAACTTGTCGAAAGACCAGTTAGAGGAACAGCTCAGCCCTCTTCCATCCTACGACTATTTTGAGTTCTTCCCAGCTGATCAAAGGTAACCATGGTGACTTGGTGGCGCTTCATATACTATAACAGCATCCCTTTATAAATCCTTCTTCATTTGTCTTTGCAGTCTCTACCCCCACCTTTTCTCCAGAGCATATATAAATTTTAAAAACCCTGAAGACATCCTGCTGTTTCGAGACAGATTTGATGGCTATGTCTTCATTGACAACAAAGGTAAATGTGCATTCAGCAAAATGCAAAAAGGGTGAAACAAAACGAGTGCGGATGTTGTAATTTAATAACTGATCTGTTATTCTCATGGTTACCTTTTGTTTTCATTTCTTTATCAGGTCAGGAGTACCCTGCAGTGGTAGAGTTTGCTCCCTTCCAGAAAATCTCCAAAAAGAAGCTGAAAAAGAAAGATGCCAAAACTGGGAGCATTGAGGAAGGTAGTGAAATAAAATCTGGAATGAAGTATGTCAACATTTTGTCACAGAGTTCTGACTTACCCAACCATCAACTTTCTATTGATGAACTTAACCCTCTTAGACCCAGAGTACAAGCGATTTCTGGAAAATTACTCCTGTGATGAAGAGAAATCTATGGCCAATCCTGAGACTCTGCTGGGAGAAATAGAGGCTAAAACCAGGGAGCTCATAGGTGAGGCATCATACACACAGATCTCAAACTAACTAACAGCCCCCTCAGTATTACTAGATAACTTCCCTCTGCTTTGTAAACAATTTCAGCCAAAAGGACAACACCTCTGCTGGAGTATATCAAAAATAAGAAAATAGAGAAACAGGTAAGAGAGAGGAAAAAAGGCAGATTTTATTTTTGCAAAGAAGATTCTGGGTTTCTGAAAATAAAGATTATCTGACACCCTCCTTACAGAGAATAAGAGAAGAAAAGAGAGAGGAAAGGAGAAGAAGAGAGTTTGAAAAGAAACGACAACGGGAGGAGGAGAAGAGAAAGCGAAGAGAGGAAGAGAAACGCAAACGGAAAGAAGCAGAGAAGCAGAAGAAATTGTCTGATAAAGACATCAAAATTAAGGTAACTAAAACAAGAGGATAGCTTGAGTGGTGTCTTAGAACATTGTTAGAGATTGTCTTGTGCTTACTGTCCTAGCTCCTGAAGAAGAGCGACAGGGACGATGACATTGATTCAACACGCATGAAGGACAAAAGCGATATAGGGGAGTCAGACAGGGGGATGTGGGAGAAAGCTGGTGGACAGACGAGTTCCAAGGAACATAAAGAAAAGTAAGGATACCAGCAAATGCAAAAATAGTTTTGCATTATAGCACTGATGTATAAAATGTGTGTTTTTCCTTCAATATTAATTGGACATATCTGCAAAACATTCTTATGAACTGTCAATCTGCCCTCTCAGTACTCACATGTTGAATGTGTATGCAATTCCCCCTCTGTCCATTAGAGGTCAGCCTGAGAGTGACAAGGAACAGAAAGAGCAGCACTGCCGCAGACAGAGAGACAAGGATCACCGGGGTAAAGATGAGGAGAGGAAGCGCCAGCGACACCACTATGAGTTCGACAAGTTTATGCGCCGCAAAGATGAGACCAAATGGGGAAAGGGATACTGTCAGGACCGAGCCAAGAAAGAGGGGCATCACCACGGTTACGGTTACTGCCCGGACAGTGGAGAGAAACTGGGGAAGGAGGACAGGGAGGACCTGGGTAATAGGAAGGAACGTCTCCGTAACAAGGTGAGCGAGAAGGTGAGCATGAGAACTGGTCAAGGTGACGACTTAATGTTTTGTCTGTCATGGTATAGTGTTATTGTGTGTGTGTGTGTGTGTGTGTGTGTGTGTGTGTGTATGTGCCTTTTTCAAGAAACAATGGATGAAACAATCATTTAGCGGGAACACTGGACATGCAACAGGCAGTTTAGCTGTGGCAACCATTTAGAGTTGGAAGAAAAAATATCACAAATCAAACAATGGAATAAAAGCGGCATAATGTATCTTGGTGAGAAACAGGGACATCTGCTGGCCTGAGTAGTAATTACAGGATGCTGGCGTGGTTCAATTTGCTGATATGGCAGTGGGAATGTGACGATTATAGATTTTGGAGGTGCAGTTAACCTCAAGAAAATAATCAGAATTATCCACATTTTCACAATTAATAATAATATGGAGGGAAACAAGGAGAATAGGAAGATATTTATTTCAAAATCCACCTGAAATCTGAAAGGGCATCCCCTCCTTTGGTATGAAATATGCCACTGCATGGTGAAGGTCTGGCTTGTTTTGATGAGAAGCATATTAAATGGCCTTTAAAGAGGGACATTTCCACACTGCAGTCTGATCAGGGTTCATTTTTGGCTAAAATGCATACAAAATATTATTAATAGACCATCTATTTGTGAGAGGATATCAATGGACAGGACAAGAATATTTGATGTATCACCATCATCCCTCACTCCTTAAAAAACTTGCTCATATCAATTATTACTTTTAAGCAGGATATATACTGACTACTGAATAGTTTATAATGTCAGAACTCTTCAGATCACCTCACGTTGAGGAGATGACATGCAGGGAGTGTTCTGCCGTGTCGCCCACAAGACTACTTCCACATCTCTGATATAAATCATGTCAAGTCATGTCTTGGGAAACACCTCTATTATTAAAATCCTTATGATTAACCTACCGTGACTAATAATCGGGATAATTGGGATTAATTGTAAATTTGATTAATCCTGACATCCCTTTATGACAGTAAGAAGGAACCAACACCAACCAACACTCTTTTTTAAATTGAAAGAAGAACAAACCAAAGGAATTTTACATGTTGTCGCTCTAAGGAGCAAGTGTAGAGAGAATATGGATCATTTGATGGACAAATGAATTCTGTGTTTTCAAACTGTGTGCTGCTTCTCTCTCCCATGTCTCTGTTCTTCTTGTCTCCCTGCAGGACCGTCCCGCCATGCAGCTCTATCAGCCGGGTGCACGCAATCGCAAGCGCATAAGCTCAGCAGGCAAAGGTTATGACTGCATACCTGTTGGACACTCACCTGAACCCGGGACGGAGCGTTGCTATGAGGTTGTCTCTATGGCAACAGGGATAGATAAAGGCTTTGAGAAAGGCCATGATGAGTGTGAGCAGTCTGGATGTTTGTAAGAAAAACATGAAATATTTGAACGTGAACGGGACACATTGATTCAATATTGTTAGTAATATGAATGAGCTTTTTAAAATCGTATACCACAGTGGAAAGAAGAGGCCTCAGTAATATTTATTTATTTATTTTCTGAATTTGCATCAACATTTAGTGTGAGGAACTTCCAAGCTCTGTATGCTGGTGAAGGATTTTATTTTCTTTAATGTTTAACATTCAGGACATAATTCATTTTTACCATTACACTGATTTTAGAATGAACCTTGTAAATAAAACAGAAGTGTTATAAATGGTAATGATAGTGCAACAATTTACTCTGGTTGTCTCAGTTTTTATCTTGGAATATTGTATGTTCTTGGTGCTGTTGCAGATTTGGATTTGTCTGTCCCGTGGTTATTGTAAACTAGTTTTTCCAACAATCACATGATAGCATCCAGCTCAATTTATTTTCGTTACGTGTACCTCTGAAAGGATCATCATCTGCAATACCTTTCTTTTTACGGAACTTTTTAAGGATCAAATACATTTTCATTATATGAAATAAAATAGAAATATGATGTAAGTAGGACTTACAGCTTCTGGATATAAATGTAGGAGTGGAGATCAAATGTAAATGGAATGAAAAATGTATGAATTATAATGTAATGTATGAATCATTGTAAATTGCCATATAATATCACAAACCACCCATTGGTCACTGGAACACCAGTGCATTTGGATAAAACCTTTCCTGGAAATAAGCAGAAAGACTGAAACACACTGATTTTATTGCGGTTTTTAATCATTCATCATCTTCCACTTGCTCCAGTTACAGGTCACGATTGGGCTAGAGGCGATCCCAGCTGTTAATGGGTGAACATCAAGGCACACCCTGGACAAGTCTCTAGCTCATCACAGGGCAACATGAAGGACAAACAACCATTCACACTCACATTCACACCCACGGGCCATTAAGAGTGACCAGTTAACCTCAGCATGCTGCTGGAGGTGGGCGGGAGCCTGAGCGATTCGTACCAGTAGATAACCCACGCTATGAAGTGACAATAAATGTCTGTGTGTGTATTAACAGGATGTGGCAGCAGACATTCAGCAGCATTTACAATATGAGGAATGGAATGGAGTTGTCATGCAAAAAAACAAGCACAACAATCTTAAGAGGCAGATTTGAAATGTAAACATCAACATGGATAAAGTGCATGAAAGTGTGTGAGTTCAGAGCTATTACACAACCTTGTACAGGTGTTGTGAGGGGTGGGAGGCTCAGCCATCCCAGAGTGTGTCTGGAAGACGTGATGGAGGGCCACGAGCTGAAGCATTCTGGTGTCTTTACTTCAAGATGTGTGACTGCAGTAGGATACGTCATGGAGAAGAGCGGTGGCAGTGATATGCCAACTGAAGATCCTTGGGGCTGCTGAGGTGGGGATGGATGCGTGGACATGTGTCTGGACTAGGCTGGTCTTTGAAAACCTTCCTGGTGTATTGTCTGATCCACCTGCTCCTCCAGGGTGGGTATGGACTTGCATGCCTGCGTGTTCTAATGTTGTAAGAAAAAAAAAAAAAGTTATGAGAAATTAAACCAGTGTGGTGCTGTGAATGTTAACGGTTAAGGGTGAGGCAGCATTGGCCTTCTCAGAATACACACTAACAAATGACAGCTATGAGTCAGTGGAAGATTGTGATGTATCAGAATGAATGAATCTGTGAGTTGATAGGATAAGCTCTCTTTTCTGTTGCATTGAGCTTAGTGGCACCCAGATTCTGTAGCAATTCAAAGCATGAGGCTGAGTCTGAATGGTCTCTCAGACACTTTTCCCCTCACTAAAGCAAAACTATCCCTGACAACAGGATGCCAGAATCTTGTGAACATCTTGTGAATCTTGTGAACAATGAAAAAAATGTGGTCTTCCCACTTCTGAAAAAGTGAACCACTCATACACGTGTTTCCTTGTTTCTGTTTATTTTCTAGTACAGTGTATAGTGTACAGTGGTCTCTTGGTTTGATTTTTTAGCAGGATAACTAAGGACATCATGACAATTTTGACTGAACCATTTGAAATGACCGTAATGGGCCATTGAATGGTATATTTAGATTCATAGGCGGATTTATTCACAACAGCATACCGTTACATTTTCCACAGTAGTTTTTCCATTGGGGACGGTCCCATTTCAAGTCACTTTTCCACCTGAACCTGTGTGTTTGTTGAGAGATCATGTCAGAGTCACACTGAAAATGGTACAAGTCATCATCCGAGACACAGTACTGCCCGTGTGTATTTTAGTGAATGAATTGTCTCCTTTTCACAATGGGAATATTAGTTTGTCATTACAGAATTGGACACCTGTGATGTGTTTAAATTTATTAGTATTTAAGAATGTCCGTTACATTTGGAACTAGAAAAGCACTTGGAGAGCGCAGACATCTGCCAAGCAGCTCCTTTTCCACCCATATTGAGATTACCACCAAATATTATCGTCCTACATTAATTTTATCTGCTGTAATAAATTCATTGATCATCAAAGCATGCCTTTTAAAATCTGAAATAACGTGGTTGTCATTAATGGTCAAATAGCCATTTAAAACAATCATTTGCAATTTGTTGCACAAGTCATGCACTCTTTGTTCTTCATTTTCTTTCAATAGTAAAACAAAAAATAAACCTCTTTCCCTGGATGGGCTCAAACCCCCAACCTTTCTTTTAACAGCAGGACACACTAACCACTTCTCCACAGAGACAGTCTGCTGCTGATGTTGTAGAACACAGCAGAGCTGAAAATGGTCATATCTCACAGTGATAAAGAATCCTGGATCCAGATGGTTCCAGAACACTACCAACAAAATTTAATTAAAATCTGTTTATCACTTTTTGGGTTATTTTGCTAACAGACATACAGAAAGATAAACAAACAAGAGCGAAAACATAACCTCCTTGGCAGAGGTAATTACTGACACTGAAAGTAGCAGAAAAACAGAAAAATGGTCCCGTGTCAGAGCATTTCATTTCCAAATTTTGGTTGATATTTCCCTATTTATGAACATTTGCTTAAAGAAAATACAGTTATTTCCCAGATTATAACCTAAAATACAAAGAACACTTCCTCCCTTGTAACTCCAATGTCATGAAAATATAAATGTAAAAATATAAATAGCTTATACATAGGGAAATGAAGCATTTTACAGCTAGATGACACGCTGAATCTGACTAATCCAACTGATCGATACCATGAATAAGACGTTTTTGTGCCGTTACCATGTATCTAAACGGTCATCTCAAGACTAAATGCCATTGGTTGCTGTTGGGGGAGACCCAAGTGGGTCACATGATCCATTTCCTCCCTCTCTCCTTTGGCAATGCACAGAACGCACGCAAACCCTCTGTGCCTCAATCCCCAGCAGACATATCCACATATCCACCTGCTTAGTGTCCTCTTGTCCACCAGCTTTGTCTTGTTCACCTTTGTGCTCGGAAAGGTGAGTGATCCACAAACTCCCACTCTCAATCATTCGTTCAAGATATGTTATTGTTATCAATATTCAGGTATTGTACAGTATTAGATATTGGACGTGTTGTGCCAGTGCAAATATTTGGGTATTTTCTTTGAGATAAAAATCAAATGATTTATTATCACAAAACCAATTATATGACAAATATTTGTATTTTCATAAGCATATGCAAAGAAAATATGTGAAATAAATGATCTTGTTAAATTAAATTAAATTGTTATCCAAAAAGATTTACTGTTAAAAAAAAGAGAATGATATTAGCAACGGATTCTGTCCTGGTCTTTGCTGTAGTAATGGTGAAACTTTTATTTTCTGATTATTACATGATGCAGACTGTTTGGTTTTGCGGTTACTGCTTCCACCACCATGTGCCAAAGTGACAGTTGTGTCCCTCTTTCATAAGCATTTCTTCACGAGACACCCTACAGTATGTGACAGTTGGTTAACTTCTCTGCACGTCAAGACTGTTCGCTTCCTGTGTGAAAACTCCCCGGAACATGTGCCTCTCACACGCCAACGTCAACAAAGAGAGAATTCTGAAACAATGCTACACCTGGTTACACACTTTGAGATGAGTTTGAGATCAATGCTTCACAATTTGGAACTTCTTTCTTGTGGAGTATGAATATAGAATAAGTTTTGCTTGACATTGACTGTAAAATGCCACCAGGAGCCTCATTGCAGCTTCTTTGAACTACAGGTGGTGAGGGGGTTCCCATCTTCTCGTCATGTGGAATTCCAGCAGCACCAAACTGGACAACTACACTCTGGCCATGTTCCAGAACGTAAACGCCAGCATTGCCATATCTGTTATCTACATGATCGTTACTGCCATTAACCTGATAGGAAATGGCCTTTCCATGTGGCTTCTCCTCTTCCACACCTCCCCAAAGACCCCATCCATCATTTTTATGATCAATCTCACCCTCACCGACTTGGCCCTCGGCACTGCCCTTCCGTTCCAGATCAACTACCAGCTCCAAGGATACGATTGGACTCTGGGACCTAGCATGTGCAGGTAACCATAGCATGTGCCATACTTTATATATTCAACAAGACAGTGGTATTTCTCAAAATCTTGTTTTACTTTTGTGACATTCACCAAAGGAGCAAATGAAGTTATGCAGTAGTCCAGCATAATGGTTAGAAACATGCTAAGTGTTAATTTCTTTGCCCCTGTTTTTTGGCAGAAATGGGCCATATATAAGACTTTTAGGCCTTTTGACAAAATGATAAAAATGAAGGTTTAGCAAGTAGCTGTGAACTTAGTATACAGGCTGGACTTAACCATGTCCCAGGCAGAGAACACGTGTGACACTCACTCACACCTCCTTAAAACCACCAGTCTGGATAGAACTAGGTTAGCGTGTTCCCCTTGTTTCCTGTTTTTAATTCGAGCTGTAGCTATAGATTCCTCATACAGAATCTGTTCACCTCTCTTCAAGAAAGCCAAAGCAGACTTTCTAAAATGACAAATATCTGCTTTAATCATATTTTATTAATCTATATTCTTTTTTCTCCTCACGCAGTTTGCTGACTCTTGTCTTCTACACTAACATGTATTGCTCCATCCTGACCATGATGGCCATCGGTATTGACCGTTACCTGGGCATTGTCAGGCCGATGCTGTTCCGAGAATCCAGGGAGAGGAAGTCCCTGGCTGTCATCAGCTGCCTCTTTATGTGGGGTTTGGTCCTCAGTGTTCTGTACCCACTGATGACCACGGACCTGACCTTTGACATTCCTGAACTGGGGATTACCACATGCTTTGACGTGTTAAAAAAACACATGCTCCCATCCCTGTCAGCCTGGGTTACCTTCCTCTTCAGCATGGTGTTTGTCCTCTTCCTCTTGCCCTTCTTTGTCACAACATTCTGCTATGTCAGTGTCATCCATAAACTAGCTCGAGATTCAAAGACGGTGCAGAAAGGTAGAGCGATACATCTGGCCGTCATTGTTCTTTTGGTCTTCACCGTCTGCTTTGCTCCCAACAACATCCTCCTCTTGACTCATTCTGTGCTGAGACTCTTCTATGACAAGTCGGTGTACATGGCCTACAAGTTGTCTCTGTGTTTCAGCTGCATCAATAGCTGCCTTGATCCTTTCATTTATTACTTTGCCTCCAAGGACTTCAGACAGAAACTGAGACACATAATCAATCTACATAGCCTAAGTAGTGCAGACTCCGTGAAGGCAGAGCGTAGGGAGAGCTTGTACTCTGCAAATTGGACCTTCGAAAGTCCTGATGGTGAACATAGCAAGGTGTGCTTGATGTCTCAGAACACAGCAGCAAACAGGAATGGACTAGGAGGAGTAAGTGAGAGTTAGTGAGGAAGTGAGAGTGAATGACCCTGATTGTGTTTTGGGTGCCTCTATTGTGTCTTTCAACTTCTGTTTATGCTAAGTGTCACTTTTTTCCAGTTGTAGTTTTTCTTTGCACAAAAAAACTGAGTATGTGTTTTTTTGTTTTGTTTTTTGAGAAAATGAGAAATCATTTATTCTAGTGTATTTTGTATTTTGATCTCTCTCTCTCTCTCTCTCTCTCTCTCTCTCTGTGTGTGTGTGTGTGTGTGTGTGTGTGTGTGTGTGTGTGTGTGTGTGTGTGTGTTTTACAAAATATGTAGCATGCACAAGTGTAGATAAATGTAAATGTAGATGTAAGTGTAATAGAGAAGCTTTCCTTTTAACATGCATTTTTATAATGTTTTATTTTTAGGATTTTTATTTTATATATTTCATTGATAGTCTTTTAATGATTGATAAAGTTGTATTGTTGAAAGGGTTTTATTTTTAGTCTTGTTTTGGATTTCCTTTCAACTTTGTTTTATCTTTATTTTAATGTTTCTGTAGTTGTAAATTACTTTGAGCTGCAGTGTTGTATGAAAGGTGCTATACAGATAAAGTTTATGATAATAATCATCATCATTATCTCTCTTTTTCCAAACATGGGTGGACTTTTCAATATGATTTCTGTTCATGCTGAGATTTGAAAGTGAAGTATAGCAACAATTGACCTGTTATATTTCCTGTCCTGTTTTTTATGTTGTTATCTTTAGTCTTTAAGAATATACTATAATATCATATAATGAATATTGTATTGGAAGCAGCAGTATAATTTTAACTTGAACGCATCCGGCTGATCTGAACACCTGATTGGTGGATCTGGACTGTGCGTCAACGTCATCACGTATGTGCCGGCTCTGTTAGCAAGCTAAGTCTAGTTGTGCAGGTAAGCGGAGGAACTTCAGAACTTTGATCATTATGTCAATCAGTTTTCCAAAGTAATTTGGGTCAAATTATCTTATTGCAGTACTTGCCATTTAACGGCATGACTTCGGACCATAGAACGATAAATCTAAGTTAAATTGACAAAAATCGAAGTTAGCTTAAATTGACAGCAGTTAGCTAGAACAACTGGTTAGATTTGTGCTACTTTCTACGAGTCACTGAAACAGCAGGAACAGTTAATACGTCGATATAACACAGATTAAAATGTGAGTTTGATATTTACTGTCTAATAAAGTTTGCCGACAGACAGCACGTCGAGCTGAGCTGCATGTGATCTGTCCACTGCTTCATATGACGCTGATTTAGGTTGCGTCAATCTAGGATTCTTCCTGTAATAAATATTTACGAAACTGCGTTTAGTGCATCACCTTTATTGGCTTCTGCTTTTGCAGCTGTACTCAACCCTGCGTTTCTCACATAAACCTCTGTAATGTTGAACTCTACATCAGCTTTAGGGTAGTGAAAGTGAGAGGCCACCATGGTGCTGAACCCTGTCATATCCAAGCTTGCTGGTAAACTGGTTGTGCTGGCAAGTTCTTCTCCCAGGAGACTGGAGATTCTCCAGAATGTGGTCTGTGCCTGTCTCATTTATTTGCTGGAGTCCTTTAAATGTCGTGTTTGGTTGTCTGCAAATGAAATTAAGTAGGACTGGGTTTCTCGCCAGTAAATTTGAATTCTTATCACTTTAAAATTAAGGATGGTTTTGTTGCTGAACACAGATTGATGATTTGGAAAATCGTTGTGGATCATGCATACTTGGAATGCAGCTTTAGACAAGTGTCATCATATGCAAAATAATTGTGAAATATCAGCTGCAAAACTGAGTAAATGAAATATTTAAAAAAAAACATTAAATTCAGTTAAAATGAAGTTAGAAAAATGTAAGTTAAAATTAAGTTAAATGTAAACTAGTCAAGTAGTGTGTGGTGCTGGATATGTGTGTAATTAAATGAGTGAAATATAAATCACTTGGAAAGAAAGCTACTCACAGTTTTATTGCTCTGGTGTACAATGACAAATAAAGCAATTCTGTTTCTGGCATGGCAGGGATTACGGTTTGAGGTGGTACCATCCTGGTTTAAAGAAACACTTGACAAGGGACTTTTCAAAGCACCTTATGAGTATGCGGTTGAGACAGCCAAGCAGAAGGCTCTGGAAGTGGCCAGGAGGATGCCCCTCGTGAGTCTGTCAGTTATTGTACGACTGCACATTGTTTCTGTCGAGTGGCATGTTAAGATGTCATTTGATATGTTTCAGCAACACCGGAAAACTCCAGACATAGTGATTGGAGCAGACACAATTGTGGTAAGAGGAAGAAAGTATAACATGGCTGTTGTTTTGTTGTTGTGTAAGATCCAGTTTTTATTTCCACAGACTATAGATGGCATGATTCTTGAGAAGCCTGTTGACAAGCAAGATGCGTACAGGATGCTGTCAAGGTTGGCATTATTTAAGTCTCCTAAAACCGAAATCAGGCAAAGCCTTGGCTTACGATTTCTCTCAATCTTTATTTTCCTGATCCAGCCTGAGTGGTAAAGAGCACAGCGTCTTCACAGGGGTAGCCATTATCCTCTGCCATGACAAAGAAGGTAAGTAAGTAATTGTTAGATTTCAGTGATTCAGTGTAATGATGTCAACGATCAGTCGATCACAGATTGCTGATTGACACCGATTACTGCTGCGTTACAGACAATTGTGCGGTTTTATCGCACTATTTGATGCAAGTTTACATCTTTTTGATGTCATTTTTTTTTTACCATTGGACAATTATGTACTTAGTTACAAGTTCACTGCACATATGCAGCAAGAGGCAATGCAGATCATCAGTGTTCATTACATTACACAAGCACTAAAAACATCCATCTGCATATCGAGTCCATTTATCAACCGCTAATGATTGCATCATTCATGCATTCATGCATAACATGCATTTATTAATTTAACACAGCAATATTTGCATTTTTGGGATGTGGACAGAAAGAATTTAAAATGCTCTCCCTGCAGTTGTGTATTTAATTTTGTGAACTTCATCCTCCCAGATGAAGAGGTGGATTACCAGTTAATAGACTTCTATGAAGAAACAAAGGTGAAGTTTGCTGATCTGTCTGAAGATATGCTGTGGGAGTACATCAATAGTGGTGAACCCATGTGAGTATGTGACTTCAACAAGTGTACATTCATGTATCGATTGATCTCTTTCCGTTACCTCACTGCAATGCAGTTTCCTGTTACATGCACTTTTTACCCTTTGGACTTTGATGCCTGAGTTTCACTCCAGTGCTCCTGTTTGTCTTGTGCTGTTTAGCAATTGACAGATTGAGTCCACAACATTGTTAGAAAATTCTGAATTTGAATAATTTATCACTGCACCTAAAAACATGTATATGTCTGCATGGATCTTCATCTGTATATTGTCTGAGTGTCATGTGTGTTTCTGTGTGTGTCAGGGACAAGGCAGGTGGCTATGGTATTCAGGCTCTTGGTGGCATGTTGGTGGAGTACGTTCACGGAGACTTCCTCAATGTTGTGGGTTTCCCCCTCAACCGCTTCTGCAAACAGCTGGACATTATTTATGACCGCTGTCTTTCCTCCATAAGTAAGGAAAGTCATTTAGTACAGGTCACATCCAAGCAGCCAGCTCCTTCCAGCAACTGCTCTCCATCCAAACACAGCCCTCCTGCCAGCCACACTCACTCCGACCCTCCAACCAGTCCTTCACATAAGGTTTGCTGGTGAACACCACGTGATACCATCGTTTTGTTCTTTAACTATGAGAGACAATCTGCCCTCCAGGTCAAATGGAAAGGCAGTGAATTGGGTGATGCTTCCTGGACACTGGTCAACAGCTTGTCTGATCATCCAGATGACAGAACCTGTGATGATGCGTTACCCCTGACGGCCAACAGAGGGCAGTTGATCGAGGTTGATGTGAGCGAAACCGTGGATAGGGAGCCTAGGAAAGAGGACTTGCAGCGGATCATTGAACTTATGGATGGATTTAAAGCCTCCAAGGTAAGATCAAAATATTACCTTTTAACATTTATCAATGTTTAGTAAAGATTCTTTAAAATGACACTCTCATCATCGACAAGCATGAATGATAAAACAATTTTGAACCATTTTGCATGTGTTTCTTGTTCCAAGCGCTTGTTACCAAATGATCCAACTCTAACTTGGGTTGAAATTAATCCAGGAGTTGTCACATATCTTACGCAGAGGTATCTTCATTGCTGCCCAGTGTGCTGAGGAGACAATCAGTAATGCTATCCAGCTCAGAAGTTCCATTTAGCCATTTAGTTTGATGTTGTGTAGACTAGCCTTTGTGACCTAGCACTGAGTGTTCCAACTGTTTACATTTGCTGGCATCTGCTCTTCCTGAAGTCCCTGGTTTGGGCTGTGTAGGCTTTTGGAGGACAAAACAAAGAGAGGGACAAAGGGGACCTGACTCTTGTCATGACCTCAATGAAGGAACAAATATGAAATTTCTTTCACATAACATTGTCAATTTATGTGGTACTACAACAAATTAAACACGTTTTTACAAATCCTTTCTCCCAGGCACTTTTTACCGCATCCAAGATGTGTGTGTTTGACGTGCTGCAGAGGAAACCAGGGCTGGATGCAGCACAGGTGGCCCAGGAGATAAAAGCCTCTGAAAAGGGGACTGAAAGCCTGCTGGAGGCTTGTGTCTCTCTGCAGCTGTTGAAGACCAAAGAGAGAAGTCAGTCAACTCTAAAACTGTTGATGGTTGTTAACATCATGATCAGGTAGAACGACCTGGTCACATACTTTCTGATGTCTTTAATTCCAGAGAACCAGAAGCCAGTGTACGAGAACACCGATCTGGCGAGCATTTTTTTGCTGTCAGATGCTCATTTTTCACTGCACGGCTATATCCAGCACTGTAACGCCACAGTCTGGCCCCTTTTCTCCCACCTGGAGAGTGCAGTGCGGGAGGGAACCCACCAGCATGAGAGAGCCTTTGGCAGGAAGTCTGAGGATATGTTTCAGGTGACTATTTCCAAGTTCAGTAGGGTCTGCATTGACACATGGCAGCGAGATTCAACGCAAAGTTACACAGACAGACAGACGCAGAAATATAACACTCACGGCGGCATAGGGCGCCTGCATAGGGTATGCATCAGTTCAATGCAGAAGCATAATGCAGCTTTCTGCAGCGTTTCAGGCCTTTGACTATATATCATTTGCTGTGTTCACAGGATACAGTCTACAGCAGCAAAGAGGTCAAACTTAGATTCATGAAGGCCATGCACAGCATTGCCATGGTTACAGGAAAAGCTGTGGCAACAGCCTTTGACCTGTCCAGTTTTAAAACTGCGTGTGATCTTGGAGGTAAAGAAAATGCAAAGGTTGTAAATTGTATACTTAAATGAGGGGAAGAGTTGTTTAAATTTGTTTTCTGAAGGATGCACAGGAGCAATGGCCCACGAGTTTACTAAAGCTCATCTGGGGTTGTCCGTGATGGTGTTTGACCTACCAGCTGTGATTGAAATTAGCGACTCTTTCCTTCCACGACACAGAGACAACCGGGTGTCATTCATAGCAGGTCAGTTCATACAGCTCTACAACAACATCTGAATAAAACATTTAATGAATAAAAGCAGGCTCATGCTGTGTCATTAGATTAGTCTGTTGCTCTGGCATAAGAAAGTTATTTAGACTTTAGAACTCATGGTCTCTGTGTATGAACAGGAGACTTCTTCAAAGACAAGTTACCCAAAGCGGACCTGTACATCCTGTCAAGAATTCTCCATGACTGGTCTGATGAGACTGTGCACATCCTGCTGAGTAAAATTGCAGATGCCTGCACGCCAGGTAAATTTCCTGCATCCCTTTCAATCGGTTGACGATATTTTTTACTGATGGATGAATGCTAAAACTAACTTGGTGCTCAGTACAATGT
>CAAKHB010007198.1:270611-288725 GCA_901007665.1 Aeoliscus strigatus | reverse complement strand
TGGTCTGATGAGACTGTGCACATCCTGCTGAGTAAAATTGCAGATGCCTGCACGCCAGGTAAATTTCCTGCATCCCTTTCAATCGGTTGACGATATTTTTTACTGATGGATGAATGCTAAAACTAACTTGGTGCTCAGTACAATGTGGTCAGCCACATCTTAATTCTCTTGTGTGTGGCTGCCTGTTAATTCCCAGTTTGAAGTTTGAATGTACTATAATAAATTCACACCTAGAGGCTGTTACCCTCGCTTGAGTGCAAGGCTGCTCATATACGTACACATGCACTGTCACCATGCCACCAGGGTGTGGACTGCTGCTAAGTGAGATCTTCCTGCATGAAGACAGAACAGGTCCAAGTCGTGGGCTCCTCCAGGCCCTCAGTATGCACCAGGGGAAGCAGCGGAGTGCGGCAGATTATAGTCTGCTCTTGAAGAGTCACGGTTTCATCACAGCAAATGTCAGACATACAGACAACCTCCTGGATGCTATGCTCTGCCTCAAAGTGTGACTGACATCGCCCCCGGCAACGGTATAGAGAAGGTGTTGTATGCCATAAGCAAACGGACGGGGCTGTTTTTAGGATGAAGTGGTTGTAATTTCACGTCCACACGCCTGTCAGTCCATCACATACACTTAAACGTGATAGTTATCACCAAGGATGAACTGATTAGATGATATGATTGTACACAAATCTAAGAGCAGGGGTAATTATACCAATAGCAGTTTTCCAGTTTTACCATCATTTTATTTGTATTTTATTTTTGAGATCTCATTCACAGGGGTGACAATACAATGCAATACATTAAGTTAGAACAATGCAGACAGAATTACAAAATGTAGATGATGAGATCACAGCCGTGGTAAATCAGAACAGCTCTCAGACGGTACGATATTTTACCACAAACCTAAGCACTGCTCCTTTTTTATGGATTGAAGTGTATGAAATAGTACTAAGTAACAGTTAAAAGACTACTATAACTTTTATGTCGCATAATTAATCGTGACATAATCCGCCACTAGTGTGACCAATCTGTTGTGTTGGCTGTCAGGTTGTGCCCTTCTCATAGCTGAGACCCTGTTGGACGGACAGACACCCTACTCCGCTCTGCAGTCTCTGAACATGCTGGCCCAGACGGAGGGAGTGGAGAGGACAGAGAAGCAGTACACAGACTTGCTGAGTGAACACGGGTTTGGGGACACACGTGTGGTTCACACCGCCAACTTTCTTGATGCGTTAATTGCCATTAAAATGTAGAAAGTGACTTGTCTGTGGGAATCCTCATTTTTACACATTTGATCAGCGGTGGAAGAAACATTCAGGTTTTTTTATTGGCCTAAAACAAACCTCTGTAGACGTCAGAGAGCATGCAAACTATATACCTGAACTATGACATAATCTGTGCTAATACTTAAGAGCTAATTACATCATTAGTGAGCTGAGACAACCAAAATATGTTTCTGAGCTGTGACATCACAATAATAATTTTGACCATGTCAGGTTTCATAAAGAAATCTTGAATATTTATTAACATGTACAACGGTGTAACAAATTCGGGTCTTATCACAGGAGAATAATTTACTTTATGACATTTTATGAATATTGCAAACATTGTTCCTAGGGAGCTAATAGTTTGGACATTTCCTGTACATCAGCAGCACAACTTTTGAGGGAATTTGGTTTCTTTGTCCTTTGACCTGTTGTGGGTCCAGTTGAGAATGATGTACATGACATACGGATAAAACAGCCTCCTGCTGTGTAGTGATACATGAGTTTATTATTGTTAATTCTGTATTACAGGTCCATCTGCTGCAGGAAAGATGTTTACCATGTGGTTTACATCTTGCTGTAGATAAAGAGTGTAATTATGTGTAAACATACACATTTTTAGAGTGTCCTTGGCAACTGAGTGATGAGGAATTCTCAGTTAATTAGAAAAGTGTGTGATCAGGACGCTTTCTCAACAAATCAAACATTAGAAAAGAGCATAGTGACACGTTTACATTTTTAGTCTGTTTGTAACCGATGGGCCCGTTTTATCTCAACTCTACCTCTTAGAGCTTGGGTTGGTTGGGTGGATCCGATAAGAAAAAGACGTATGAGGATATTGTCTTGTCTTTTTGCCGTGACAATGTCTCCCTCCCATTGTCCGTCGATTCTGATGCAGCCGCTTTGTCTCCTTCCCTATAAACTCACTGATAGGCTTGATTGGCTATTACAGGACTTGTCACATTCCCGGGCTGCCTCCTTTGGCATCTTGAACACGGTCATCAACAGAAATAGATGTCCACACAACATAAATAACAGCTGGAATCGTCAAACTAGCAGGCTGCATTCCAAACCAAGATGTGATTGGTGTGCAGCATCCACATTCCTCACCCACTCAACGCTGGGGCCAGCTGGATGACAGCTGTGGCTGGTGTGAGCATCCTGCCTCTTACACCGCAGTATCATATGATGACGCAATCTGGATGCAAGAACAAAAAAGTCATTTCTAAGTGGTGTGCCAGGATGTCATCTTTGCTCCACCATGTCTTTGTGACTCCCCAGTGGACATGACTTCATGCACATCTGAAGTGCTTTTGTCTCAGTCTTCGGTAACCTTACAGAAATCTATCAAGCCACACAACTTAAATTCAGGCTTTCAAATTTTCTTGTCCTTCCAGCATAGGTGTGTTTGGAATTTAATGAAAAATACTGACCATAAAGAGTATTAAGGTTCAGGAAACACATGTCTTTGGAGGTGCGGAAGTGCTCTAATTCTGCATTCTTTCTTTTGGCCAATAGGGGGTGATGCAAGTGGTGGTAAAAAATAAAAACAAAGGTTGCAATAAAGTATAAAAATTGACTGTCCTCAGCACTTGGACCACCTCATGACCTCTGGAAATAGTCCTTCAAGCCAGGCAACAGGCAAATCCTTCAAAGCGTTAATACATGTTTATATAAATAACCTCAAACTTCTGATCTTCTGACATTTATCTACTAAAAAAAATCCCAATATTTGGCGCTCAGGGCTTCTGAAGATGAAGTTGTGCATTTTGCTGAAAATTACTTGAGCCTCTGGTAATGCTGGCCAGTCTCCTCAAGATGGCGTCCAAAACCGTCAGTCGCTCCTGAAAACACTGCATATCCTCTGTGAACCAGTCAGATGTGAACTGAGAGGATTGGATTCAAATATATGTTGCCAGGTTGATGAATAATGTGTCCTTTATGTATTTGGATTGGTAAGAAAGTCTTTTAATGCCTGAAAACATCACCGTCCCTTAATTCCTTTCAGATAGGCCTCTTGAAATGTCGCTTTGAGGCAGTGGGTAAAGCAACAACAGCTGATAGGAATGAGGGAATATATCTTGCCAGTAAAAATAGCTCCTATTCTTTATGACACTGAAAGTGTATCTGGATTACACGTCATTTTGGAACCCTCTTTAAGTATTTTCCTGGAGGGGTAATGAGGGTGGTCATGTTATTCATGGCGATTTTCTTGTCAGTCTGAGCTCAGGATTCTAGTAACATCAGACCGATTTCCGTTGCTCAGATTTTGTTCTTTCAATGGGAAGAGACAGAGGAAGGGTGGAATGAAGGTCAAAAACGACATTGAGGGTAACATGAGGTTTGTTTTATTGCAAATGCACAGAGAGGATCAAAACGACCATTTCACAACTGCACATTGAAGCCTGCGATGATTCAATAAATTCATTAGTTCACACACATTACGTTACTGATCAGGCTTTTTCAAAGACGACTAAGTGACACCAAATGGTTGCAGAAGTGGAGGAGCCTTGTGAAATATAGATGGAACATCGCTATTTAAATAACAGTCTTGGTTACAACATGATGAAGCATTTCCATGGAAGGATTTGCATATCTGTTTATTCCCAGCTGTACTCGCTCACCCTTGAACGCCTCAACTTTTGTCCATGTACAGCAAAGCCTCAGCAAGGTTTTTCTAATGAAAACCATTCAAGTCAATCAAGTTTACCATAGACCAAAGGCCAGCGTAATTTGGGAAAATTGCTGAAACTCTAAAGTAATCTTCTGTAATGTGATCTTGCCTGTTGAACACTGGCTGTACTGTACGTGTCGGATAAGCGCTCAGTCATTTTCTTCAAATGCAGCCTTGACAAGCTGCATGGATATCCACCTGCAAATAATCATCATTCTAGTGTTAAGTGCTTTGATATTAGAATGACTGATTTAAGACCATTTGCTGCTAGTAGATAGCGATTTCAAAACACTTCCATATGTTGATAGTGTGGACAGCTTGTCCTCTGGTCTAGAACATCCAGTGATGAACACAGTCAAGGGTTGTTGAGGTTTGGAGCCAGAGAACTAGTATGCATTGAAGAAATTGATTATTCAACAAAGTTTTGATCAGATCGGTCCATTGCTTCGAATACATCTTTGAACGTGATGTTTAATGTAACCACTAGGGGGCAACATTGACTAAAGAACCAGTAAAAGGCCAGTTCAATCACATCTCTGTCGACTTGAATTAAAATGGTTGAATATATATGCAATACAAATAATCAAATATAAATATCAAATATATATATGTATATACACACACACCTACACACACACACACACGCACACACACACACACACACACATATGGCCATTAGAACTTGAATGGTTGCATGCAAAAAAAGAAAAACAATAATCAGGCGTTTTCTCTTGCTCCCCCCCTCTGAATTGCCTCGCAAAACTCCAAACTCGGGCACCTGTTTCAAAGAACATGCTTGTTTTCTCAAAGTTTCCCTCTGTCAACAAACAGAATAAACGTGATGATGGCTGGCTCCTCACCTCACATCTGATTTCAACAAATGTGTAATTGTTCAAAGTGAGTTGTGCTTCATTGATTTGTTTCAAGGCAGAGGAAAAATAACCCCGGGGCTTCTTGCAGTTAGAAATAACAATGGAGTCCTTCTCGGCTGTTTGTAGTTTTTCTGGCTTAACATCAGTAGGAGAACATGGAGGGATTTTCACTGTGGATTTAACTGCTGGTGGCGACTGTAAACGAATGGTTCTCATTAGAGAGAGCCCGTTGTTTTGGTGTAAATTACACCCACTCTACTTGAACGTTACCGTAATTCTGTGGAGATTTGGAATTGATTTATGTCTGCCTCACTCATACTTTGTTACAACTTCAGGTGATTTAACAAAGTACTTAAAATCCATATTTCTCCAGCAAGGTTACAGGTGGATGTCAGCTGAGCATCAAAGGTGTAGCAATTTAGCTTAGCTTCTTAGCCTAAATGAAGTCGGCTAGTCTCAGTCCATCTAAAGTTGCCTGCCAGCACCTCTAACACATACTAAAAACATACTATAACTCTTACTTAATTTGATTAGATTTTGTTGACAAGCACTCCATTTTACACGGTGTGAATGTTCACATCTCAGCAGGTAGATGTGTATCAATACATTTTTGACGTAACAAAACGCTTTTGTGTTTGAATCTGTTTTTACAAAGCTACACTCAGTCAATATAGGAAGATAAAGTCTTTCTACTATTAGCTAAGATAGCACAAATGCTAACTTGCATTTGTGCAATTTAAAATTGTATGTGTTGCTCCTCATACAGCGTAAGAGGAAATTTGATTTCTCTTATTTTGTATTTTACATTCATTTTATTTACCTTCAACCTGACCAACGTGAGCAGTTTTAGTTTGTCTATTTCGGCCTTAAATTTTTGTGTGTGAAAGAAACTTTTTAAATTCATATGTGAACCAATTTACTTTGTTTGAATCACAGGGCTGAGACCATAGGAGGGAAGTGTCACACACACTCCCACAAGATAATAAATATATTTTAGAATAGAATAAAGAATAGAATAAAGAATATTGCAGCTCTTCTGTAAAAAAAAAAAAAAAAAGTCAACATTACGTTTGAAAATATCTGTTTGCTGCGCATGGTATGGTAATCATTAGCAGTATAATAGCACATAACTTACAATGTTGTTGTATAAAATCACAATGCATTTGCTGCATCGTACAATGTGATTTACATGTGGAAATATTTGTCGCGGTCAGATGCGAATGACAGTCTCCTAATCCTGTCTGCACAGGATGTGTGAGGTGTCACTCAGGGATACAGCTGGGGAGGAGACTCTGCTGAAATGGTTGGAGACAGGGCTTTCATCCCACCCACTGAGGACTCTTTGTTGTTATTTTGGGATGTCTCATGAGTGCAATCTAAGAGAGCAGTAGACAGACTCATCTCTGCATGAACACACACACACACAGACACACACACACACACACACACACACACACACACACACACACACATACCTGTACATACAAAATGACTTGACATGCTCACTGTTGTGTCAGTCGAATTAGCTGGCCTTCTTTCCTATTTGGTATAAGTACGGCATAAGAGCACATTTTGTTGTGGGGGAATCTTTATTACATATATAATCGAATTTAATATCTGTGGAAGACAGTTATTTAAAAGAATAGATGATGATGAGTCAAATACATAGAAAAAAATTAATAAAATATTAACAGTATTTCTTTCTTTTAATCAACTTATCTGTTGGGGAAATGATCTTATGAAGAGTCCCTTTGCCTAGGTGTTTTCTTCTTAATCCTATGAAATAATAAAGGTCTGCGACTGCATATAATAAAATAGGCTTTTTCTCAGTTTGCTCTCAATGTAAGGAAATAAGACAGCAACAAGTTTGTGTTCATATTTTATTTTCCTCAAATCCTACCCACAGGTTTGTTATTATAACCATTAATGAGTATTTCTGCTTCATTCATTCGATCCCAGCTGTCAACGGGCGAAAGGCGGGGTACACCCTGGACAAGTCGCCAGCTCATCACAGGGCCACATGAAAGACAGACAACCACTCACACACACACACACACACACCTAAGGACAATTTAGAGTGACCAATTAACCTCAGCATGCTTTTGGAGGTGGGAGGAAGCCGGAGGACCTGGAGAGAACCCATGCAGACAGCATGCAAACTCCACATAGAAAGATCCCAGGTTAGGAAGCGAACCAGGGACCTTCTTGCTATGAGGCAACGGTGCTAACCACCACACCACAGTGTCGCCCCTAGCATTTCTGCTTTATCGAGATAATTCAGTTATTGCACATGGTACAGAATATCAACATGCAGACGGCGATCACTACACGTGTTTGTCACGGTAGCCTTGATAAAAGAAGTACTCTACATTCTCCATCACAGTGCCACGGAGAATAAGCCACATCACTTGACTGACACAACGCAGTCAATCAACTGCATGACACATGTCATTGCACCGGTTTGGGAAGAAAACATCGGTTGTCTGCATCCTCATGACCGTCTAATGAATAGCAGTAAAAGTATCTCTCTAAGACCAGCTACTTATACAGCCAATGTTTGTGAGAGATTAGAACTGTTTGTACCTCCTAAAAGCTGGCAAATATTTATCAGAAGTTTTAGAATCCAAAGAATAAGAATCAGATTAGGAGTACTGCGCCTGATCATTGCAAGTATAGAACAAAAACACTGTATATAAGCACACCATACTATATAAAGTTTAGGACAAGAATATACATTTGTATGTGTGTGTATAAATGAGAATATTTCATACAAAAAAAGCCAACCACTGAGGTAAAGGGACAAAAACTGAGGTAATGATGCAAAATTATTGCATTGTTACTGCACTTTTCTTCTTTTAATGTAGGTGCTGTTGTTATTGTAGGTAAATTAATTCTTGCTTTTATTTACCTGCATTGTGTGGTTAAATGTCTTCACCCAAAGTGCATAAACGGTTCATGAGGTGTTGACGTGCATTTACAATTTTGTGAAGTGTTCATCTTACCACTCTTTCTCTTTTTATCTTCAAGAGTTTGAAATATCATCAGCAAAACATTTGGTGTGAACTACTTTTTGTCATTCCCAGATATAACACACAAGTTTCTACTACTTCATATTTATTTGTAATTTCAATTCACTTCATCAAAAATTTGCGTGCCAAGAACAAATAATCTGCGTGATTCCACTGCTCTGCATTGTGATTTGAAAGTTCTACTGCATAGATGAAAATGAAAGTATCCCGTTCAGAGCTGTTTGATATCACATTCAAAAAGTGCGATCCTCACCTTTGACAGTGTAAGATGCAAAACAAATGTTTAGCCTATCAGTGGCTTGTGCTGATAAGATATTTATGGGGTTGACGCCGACGTCTTTGTGCCTGTCGTATTGTCTGTTATCCTGAGTTGAAGGTGCTTCCACAGTGGCCTTTGACACGGATCAGAGCGTCGCTGTTTAAAACAAGTGAGGAGATATATTCTTCTCGCTGTGCAATGATGACCTCTTCTCTTAACCCCCTCCACCAGCAGCTCATCCTCCAAACAATAACAATCAATTCCCTCCACATCTGACAAAGCCAAAGAACAACTTATAAATGATATGCATCTCCTGCTGGTCCCATGGCAACTGCCTTGACTTTATTGTTGCGTTTCTTTGATCCCGCCAAGCTTTGATTCATTTCTCTTTCACCCTTTTAGCTAAACATATCATGTGAATTTGAAGCGTTGTTCCTGACAGGCCCCGTCTTATTTCGCTCTCTCCACAGGCTCCTGACGTCTCCCAGAGGAGCGACGGAGGAGGAGAGGAATTCCACTGGATTCAAAGACTTCTCTGGGTTTCTTTGACTCTTCCGTCTGCCTCGCCTTGCCTACCCTCGCTTCTCATGTTGACCTGCTCCTTGCGACCCTCTCGTCAAACCGTCGTCCCATCCCCGAGAAGTTGTGGCCTTCTACACACACACTACGTAGGTGGAGCTTTTCTGACTCTTCCAGATGAGGTGACCCTTGTGCATGTCCAGTCCTTTGCTTCAGTCCATGAAAAGATTATTTGAGCGTTTCTCATCAGAGCTTGTAAGTTTGCTTACAGATCAGGCAATGTAAAGTCACAAATTTCAGCCTTGAGTGTATTCTTATTGATTCTGTTGAGAAATCACTCACAGGCAGAAGAGAGTTTTACTTTTCTAGACTCATCTCATGAGTGGGACATTAAATCTTATCGACGTAAGCCAAATGAGACTGTAATGAAAAATGGAGAATGTGCATTTTTCACAGTTGCCATCTGGTTTCAATCATGGCAATATCCCTAACATGACCAGTTTCTTGAATTAGCTACCTTCTGCTGGCGGTTTGCCGGTTTGAGCCCACTCATTATTCTAGTCAGGCCTCTCTGACAGCTATACAGGGTCTAAGTTTTTCACCAGTACGGCCAAACAGAGCACAGCTATTCTTCAGAACAACTTCAGCATCGCTCTGTACGCTCATGTTCTGTTTCAAGTTGTAATGTCTGAAACAGTCTACAGTGATTGAAGAGGCACTCACTTCCTTTCCTGTTCCAGTAAAAGTAGCAAAACCACAATGTCTTCCATGAAAATATTACTTCAGAAATATTACCTGGTATGTTTAAAGGGACCATTAGTACAGATGCTGACCAGCTACCTGTTACCACTTGCTTCTTGAAGAGGTATGATAGATATGATCTAATTTTCTCCTCTCCTTCGTTCTCTTCACTTCTATACTCGTGGACCTTACAGACTCTCCAGAGCTCTTCACCTGGCATCAGTACAACGGTACTACGGAGGTGAGTGCTAAATGAATTTATAGTTTCTAGTATTTTATTTTTCCAGCCCTCTTGTCCCTTATTTACTGTGGCTGGGAAGTGCAATCCAGTATTACAGAACGTGAAACATTTACACAACGTTCAAGACAAATTTATATTAGCGAAACATTTTTACATTTAGGAAAACAAAATTACATTTGCGATGCATCATTACAATTTGTGGCGATGTATTGCACTTCCTTGCCACCGTAATTATTGGTAAGTGTGAAATACAAAGCGGACCAACTCCAACTTCTGGTATTAGAAGTACTCGTTTTGCAGAAATTGGACTCCATTACTGATTTGACATTTTTAGATTAGTACTGATGGTCAATGAGCTATTTTAGATCCACTTAAGAGATTTCATGACACATGTAACAACAAAATATGGTAAGGGTTTAGATTCCTTTGCGATTTCCCGTGTTGTAGGAAATCGGTCTTTTGGTGTATTACAGCGTTGAAATCATAAGAGAAGTTTCCTCTTAGCTCATCATAAATCCTTTAAAAGTTGCAGGGCGCCCAACACCCACAAGGATGAACCACTGGTGACACATCACATGTTTAATTAAATGAGCACCACATTTCCCATGAGTTTAACTGCTCTATGAACGGTGTCACCACTGTGTTTGAAGAAATAAGGAACAAATCTGGCCATTGCCGGCGTTCCAATCCAGACATTAGTTTGCTGTTAGTTCCATTTTGACATTTTGTCTTCAGTGTATGATTTCACGCGGCTTTCGTTCAATTGTACATAAGAGTGGGACGAGTTGTGTCGTCAGGTTTTTATTTGTTCCACTGTCGCGCTCTGAAGAATCTGCTGAAGGATTTCGGTGCCGTTTGGTTTAGTGGTTGTGCACGTCTGCACAGGTGTTTTCACTTAGGACTGCTAATTAGGCCTCTGCTCAGGTGGAAGTTGGACGCTGCTGTGCAGTGATTTATGCCTGGTCATCAAACTACATGGACCAATACCTTCAATAATGGTGCAATTTATTTTTATTATATGAATATAAGCTTTACATTTTAGTTTTTCCTTTTTGTCTTTTATAGTTTTACTTCATACAGTCAGTGTAAGTGTAAATTTGAAAGTAGTTGCCAATGAAGTACAGATATACATGTAGCTGGGGAACAAGGTGGAATGTGGTGTGGGGTTTCAAAGGGAATTTACATTGTTGGCTTGTTTCTGGTATCTGCATCTTTCATTATATGACAGAAAAACACTACTGTGCCATAGAAGACTTCACTGTTGTGACCTGATCGTAGTTACAATCGGTCCACACACAGATCAAAGCGGCCATTTAATATTTCCTGAAATAAATACACATGATCCAAAATGTCACAGTTTCAATCTCACAATGATAAGTTACTGAAAACAGTCCTTGGAACCTCAGAATTGTTTGCACAAAGATTTGTGAGAATCTGTCCAGAAGTATTTGCACAACGACTGCTGAAAGCCAGTCAGACAAACAAGCAAACAAACCAAAAGCGATCACATAACCTCCACAGCAGAGGAGGTAATAACAATAATGATACAGTCTAATCAGGCACAGTAAGTGCAAACACATGTGAGTGTAGCAGGTCTGAATGATAGACGCAGTCATCCTACGCTTTCTGACTGTTTACCAGCCCGGTCATGAAGTCGTAGAGGTGTGTGTGTGTCTGTATACTGTACACATATAATATGATTTGGCTTTTGCTGGAGCTCAGCAGCTTTTAAAATAATTGAGATAAACTGATAAGTAAGTAACCGGATTTCCTGTTTTTCTTTGTTCCTCTCTGACTATTGATTATGGAACACATTTAGTCCTGTGATCACTGGGGGAAAATGTGTGTTCGATAAAATCAAAATTACACTGTTGGATTTCAGTACCTATTCAGCTTGGAGCCTGATTGTGCGTGATAAATGACCACTTTTATCAACAAATACGCAACCTTTCGTTTATCTCCACAATGGCTGCCAAACAGCTGAGTGTTCTACTTTGAACAACCTCCGTCAGTCCAGCGGGTCATTTGAAGAGTAACACACTTACTTCAGACCTTCAGTAACAACTATAGATGTACAAATTTACTAACATCTGTCATCATGCTTGTAGTTTTGTAGGTATATGTAATGTCAATGTCTATGCCGTGTGTCATTTTCATGAAATGCAAATATAATGTGTGTTATGTCGACCAGTGTTTCTCAAACTGGAGTCTCAGGACCTGCAGGGTCTTTTTCCCCAGTAATTAGGAGAATTAGTGATGTTCAACCTCATTCATTGATTAAATGCATGCCTAACATGGTAACATTTACACTTCTTCATGTCTTTCTACAATAAAACACCTATAAAATCTCATCAGATCAGTGTGGTCTAATATGTGTCACTAGTTTAGATTGAACACGGTGATATTTATTTAGTTATTTGAAACTGATCATTTTATCTCTGCTATGTATAATGAAACAAAGGGGAAAAGAAACAAATATTCATACCTTCAAACATGATTGTAAAGCGATACAAGCTATTCTAAACCAAGTCTAAATAATGTATGTTTAGTTATTCATTTTAAAACATTTCTTATCAGCCGGAAATTAGACGTCATAATTTTGATTTGGTCTGTGAAGGTTCTCAGTCATCCAGGTATTTTCATATGCAACTGGACTGAAGTGAAGAAGCTTCTGGGATGGGTGGCTAAATGAGCAAACTACCTGTCTCGTTGCCTACGAATTAACCCAGCGAGTTTACATCTAAATAATACTACTATCTGTCATAATGAATCATTTGGTCCAGCCAGACCTCATTGTAATGTGACGTTCAACCAATGGAGGGCAGTATGAGTATGATAACAGGCATCATGAGTTTGACGAGAGCCCATTTAAGATCTGTTCAGCCCCATAAAACACGGGTGTGTGTGGACATACAGTGCTTGGATGAGGAAGACCATTGCTTCTTTATCAGTGTGATTCTGATAAATCGATCAAGAGACAATATGTGATTATTAATTAAAACCCACTACTGTTGTCCTCACTTGTCATTATAGATGCCTTAATTCTTTACTTCTCCCATCATAATTTAGAATCAAGGTTGTAAAAGCTGTGATATATCTTGTGTATATGATACATGGAAGCTGTTCTGCTCCCATGTACGATGTCTTACACTTCTCAGCTTTCCTCAGAGAAGACTCTACTTATATCTCCTTGAAAATCAATGCTCAGTTTTTTATATACCCAACCACATTTTGTTTAAAGCAGTCTTTTGAAGAGCAGCAACAGAGCCTGGGGATGCCCCCCCCCCTCTTTTTTTTTCAGTGGGTGGGTGGGGCCGAAGACCGCACCTGAGAGCAAAGCTCAAACCTGAGGGTAGCACCCACAACATGACCTCTGCAGTCCGATCGAAAACACAAAGACTTTTCTTCTTTCCGTGTTTGCTTAGACACAAAAGCAGCTTGTCTGGCTCCATTTGCGCCCTATTGTGGTGTAATTTTGTTTCAAGTAGTCAGCGATTTAAGATGGGTTTTGACTGTGTTAATTCATGTCAGATCTGTTTGTCTTCTTGTGGTGACGTCCTCTGAAATAATTCTATTGTTAATTACAATGTTCTTAGTTGCAGTACAATTTGCTCCCCCTGCCTGCATGCACGTGCACACACACACACACACACACACACACACACACACTGTACCTCTTCCTCTGCATTCCTCAGAAGAGCTACAGTAAACAGCTGCCTGATTAATAAGTTAGGTCCTCTAAATATGGCTGAGAGTCATGTATCTTTAAAAAGTACTTAATAATGGTAATCAAGATAATCAACATGGTTGCAAGTACATCTTTACGCTTTCTCTCTTAATTATGAATATTTCTCCTTCGTCGTGGTTGAAAGGGCTGCTCCCCAGTCTCAGGTGGATTGTTCATCTTAAGTGTTTATGATGGTGTATTTGTATCACAGCTAGGCTACATTCCCTTAAAGTGGCAGCGAGCTAAAGGGGCCTGTGCCTCTGCCGTGTACGAATCAACCACAATGGAGGGGTTGCTATGTTTTATTTATTGATATATTTTAGTAGGGGAAGACCTGACATTCATTATCATAAAGGCCTCTAGACATCACACAAAAGACCCAGTCCTCTCTCTCTCTCTCTCTCTCTCTGACACACACACACACACACACACACACACACACACACACACACACACACACACACACACACACACACACACACACTCAGAGGCAGATGAACGCTTGGAACAGGCCGCTTTGCTTTGCGACTCCTCGCCAGCAACCATCGGTCGCTTCAGTGACAGATGCTGACGGTGTCAAAGAATCTTTGTCTCTCGCACGTAAACTGTCCCTGAAGCTGTGAGTGAGATGTAAAACACCTGCTTTTTTCGTTCATGGGGGGGGCGTTGTTTTCATTCTCTCCTCCCCCCGCCCCCTTTTTTTTTTTTTGTTAAATATCATATCTCTTCTGTCAGGGCCCTGGAGGCGCCTGGTGGTGCTCGTGCCAGGGGAGGAGGAGTGTAAGCACCCACAAACCCACTGGAGTCTGACCGTATTGTACCTCATCATCTTCATCTTGCTTATTTTGTCAAAAAGCTCAAAGCTGTGCGTTTTCAACACTCGTGTTGTCATGTGATCAGCGTGAATCTTTATGTGCGTGTGTAAAGGAAGACAGGCGGCAGCAGCAGATGTGAGGAAAGGCAGTAAAAACTCAATATGAACCCTGCAGAGGCCTTCCTCTCTCTGTTCAATTATTTAGAGTCAAAGAAAAGAAGGCAGAAGAGTAACATATTTCCTCAGAAGCCACGATGTTCAGCAGGAATGAATAACATATTTATCTAGCCTCATCTTTGCCAAATAGCCGGAAATGGAAACAAATACCTTCAATTGAATCTTGGCTCTTGTGTTTTCTTTGAGCTGCTGCGATGTGTACGCATGCCCTCAGACTGAAACATTCCTCACAACCAAAAATTACAGAATTGCTGACAAGCAGAATTGTTCATGGTATCCAGATATATAATTTCAGGCAAACCCTATCCATTCCTGCCTGTGTGAAAGAGAGAGAGAGAGAGAGAGAGAGCAAAAGAGAGAGAGATGGAAAAAGTGCTCACCTTTTTAATTTGATTAGAGATCAGAGGAGGAAAAAAGTCATATTTCCTCCCTGGCACGTCTCCACTTGCCGCACTCTGACACCTGATTTTATAAAGAGATGTCACAGCCAAGCACCACGGTAATGCCTGTAATTACTCTGAACTCAAATAAATAAATAAATTTGCTTTTCTTTGTGAAAGGCTGACAGGTTTTCCAACATTCTGGAAAGAAAAAATGCTGGGAAATTGCACTGCGTGTGCATGTAGGCGTTCTGTTTTGTGTGTATTAGCGCATGTGTCTTTGTATGTGTGTGTGTGTGTGTGTGTGTTTGTGTTTACATGTAGTCAGGTACTTGTAAGGCAGAAATTCAGACAGGATGAAATGTTGACAGCTACAGTATAGCTTGTTTTCACATCACGTCTCTTTTTGACGGTGATAATCTCCGCTCTGCTGCACACGCTGAAGGCAAACTTTCGTTTGAGACTGATAAGGTTCGAGGTGCAGCTTTTATAAATAATAAGTTTCGAGTTCCTACACAGTTGCGAGTGCCGTGGCTGATCTCGCTCCCACTTGCGACGATCTCACCCGCTCATCCCTGCTGTCATCACGACGGGTGTGTCTGCAGCAGCAGCAGCAGCAGCAGGTGACTGGAGCACCTACTCTGGTCATGGAGGGAGACATCCAGACAAATGCTCCTCTGTTGAACTGAAGGAGGTCTGATGTATGTTGCCATGAAGACTTTTTCATTTGAAGATCAGTTGTAGTAAGAGTTTTCTAACTATGAGACACTCAACAGCTCACAAAAAACTCTTTTTACTCAGAATTGGAACGAAACATACTTGAATTACCAGTAAAATATGGGTGATGATAGAACCATTAGCTTTCAAAAGTAAATCTTACTCCATTGTTCAGTCTGATTCCTTATTACTGTCATCTACATATGCCTGTTACAAAATAAAAAGCTATCGGAGGTGTTAAAAACACAGGAAAGATAAAAAAAAGCATATTCTAATTCAAATTGGAGCAAGTAAGCTGGAGATGGATAGCAAAGCCTCTTACTGGTTATTGGTGTTCACATAGACTCATGATAGACTTGTGTATCTGCCTTAAGTCTGAATTTGAACAAAGAGTAAAAAAGTAATAAATATAAATAATTTTGGTGGTGACTGTTAATATCACAATGCTGAGTCATCAGCCATTTTTTACTAAACTGTCTAAAAAGCATTAAGTCCCTCCCAACATTTCCACACATGACAGAATACCGTAACACCAGTGTCATTCAGAGAACGGCCACCGTTGAGGAAAGATCAGCTGACACAGTGACACTTTACAAAAATCACTTTTATGTTTTAAAGGGGCCATCATGTGCTGGAATCGCTCATATGAGATGTAAGTATGTACGTCCTGTCCATCCCTCGGGGAGCTGCAGCACGTTCGTATGTCAGCGACACTGTGCAGATTATACATGGACGTCTGTTTACTTGTCAAGAGGAGTACGACTCAAACTAAGATGACTCGAACATCTGGAACAAAAAGGTTCATCCAGAAGAAAGCTTGCATTTCTCAGGAGACATGATGAAGTGCGAATGTGGGCATTTATCAGGTCAGAATATTCTACGAGTGGGATTACTGAAAATGCAGAATCTAGAATTTTTTTAAACCAAAAAAATCACCTAGTTGACAGTGAATATAACAACACACTGTTCAATGGTCTTTTATGACCAATAAATTGTGGTAACAGAAATAGATGTTGAGCTACTCCTTTCGCCCAAAATGTAATGCATTATAGTATTTGTTATGATATTTTTCATTTTTATTTTAATTAACAAGGATAAATCCAATATTGTCTCAGTGGAACACTTCCACAACCCAAAGGGGTCCTCCCAACAGCTGGGCAGCTGTCAGCTTACTTTTGTAAAATCACCAGCGATAAAATCCATAAACAAAGAGAGACACGTTGGCAAACCTCCATCATCACCTCAGAATCAAAATAACATGTATACCAAGACGGAAATGAGAGAAAAGAAGAAAAAATAAATTAAAACAATTAACAAAATCATGTTTCTCTCATATTAAACATAGTCACTGTCTACAAAGCACTTCCATGTTTAGTTAAGTTTTTTTTTTTTTTTAACCGGCAGACACACATTATCCAGGTAATCGCCCCTCTTCAGAACACACTGCAGCGCCGTCCTGCGTCCTGTTGGACGTCCTGTTGTATACTGCTACTATGCCTAGTTCAGTCAGAAAAGGGGATATTATGAATCACTATCAATAGTTCCCTCGTAGCTTAGATGAGATACTGAATATTTGCAGGATGTGGAAGAAACACTGCCTGTTGCTGCTTTATTGATTCCATGAAGAACAGCAAATAAGTACAGTACCGTTTTACCCTGAATCCTTCAAACATCCACTTCCTCCCGTTCTGAGTGACAGTCATGCTGATATTCAAGGCCTTTCAAATCCCTTTCTCTTTATCCCCCACAGTTTCTCCGGTCAAAGAGTGTCAATCAGGATTCCTCCCACCGTTTGCCAACAAATACCCTCATGCTAACAATGCCTCTGTATCCCACGGGTCCCTCGGTACGCCACAGCGGTGTCAAGCAGTCACACCTTTCCTGCAAAGCAGATGATCAGCATGCTCTTTACCGTCATGATTCCAGAGTACGAACTGAAACTAGCCCTTTTCCCTGGCGAAGGCCTACTATAAATTATAGATGGGGAAACAATCTTTAAACATGTTCATTAAAGACAACACTTTTTTTTCGAAAGAAAAAAAAAATCAGCTCATAAATATTTCTTTCAAGCTCATCTCAATACGGCCCCCACCCTCCCTCTCCTTTCCCAGTCAACTGGTGAGAGGAGACAGTGCCTCGGCAACCTTGACTGGAGACAAGCCGGAGACACATGCGTGACTAGAGCGACTATGCCTCTGATGGCTGGTAGCTAGCTTTCCTCCAGAAGCCAAGCTGCCTGCCTGCCGATGTGCTGTTAACTCGCTCTGGAAGGGATGCTTGTGTGGAGGATGACACATTATTATCCTTTAATCTCGGTCTCAGCTTGTGGAGCATCAAATTGAAATATCCTGAACAGATGTAAAAACACATGTGTGCCTGGGCGCGCAAGCTGTGCTGCGCTTTGTTTCATCTATCTGTGATATGAGCCTTAAGGAGAAGCTTTTTAAAATTTCATCACTATTCAAAAGGATAATTAATACGTACCCCCAGGCTTTGATTATGCGATACCCAGTGTGTACTGCTGGTGTTGCCATAATGAGCCACTCATCAATGCTCTGCCTCTGCCTCCCCAACAAACATACAGTTTGCATAAGGTACTTAAGATTCTGCTAAGATACCGTCGTGTGTGTGTGTGTGTGTGTGTGTGTGTGTGTGTGTGTGTGTGTGAGTGTGTGTGTATGTGTGGGGGGGGGCGT
>CAAKHB010007198.1:234718-255984 GCA_901007665.1 Aeoliscus strigatus | reverse complement strand
GCGGTGATGGAATTCTGTCAGTCACTAACCAAAGCTTGTGACAATCGGTACATGTTGAGACATTAATAGTGAAATGGGTTTCACCTTCTGGTATAAGTGAATGCCTCAACTTTCTGGTCTTATGCTGTTGCCAGTTAGTGTGAAATGTGAAGCACTGTTATAGCAGCCTCTTATAAACTCTTACAAGCTATACTCTGTACTCTTATAATCTATGACCTATACTGTAATATACATAGTCTAATAATAGGGGGGTATTATCAGGACTGCTGTACTCATGGACTTTTCAAAAGCTCAATTTTCAAATTTGGGAGAGATTCCAAAAGCACATATTAACAGAAAACAGGCGACAGTATTTAATCAGTAACACACTGTACTTGTTTGTCAGGCAGTAGTAGCATTGGTTGCATGATGTTAAGTCTCCTATTTAACGTGATGGGATACAAATTCACAGCATTACATTCACATGAATGTGCCAATTTAAACTGACTTAATCAATGAATCTGGATGGTTAATTCTGCAGTCATTCATCAAATCACCAGGATGGACAGATGCTGAAACAGTCGTTGGAGTTCCCACTTCTCACATTGCTGCTATGTTGATCTTTGTCAGTCCACAGTTTGGGATCTGATCAGTAACACAAGACTGATGTGTCTCATGATTCATGGCTTCTGCCACTCTAATTCCCTTACACACACAAACCTTCATTAATGAGTTGTTATTGAAAGAATGAGAGCCCTCGGTATCTCTTAAACATACACGGGTCCTCTTAATGAGCTCTCTCTCTCTCTCTCACAGTCTCTCTCTGTCGGGTCCTGGGTGAGTGCACGTCCAACACTGGTTCGAATCAGCCACACTCCTGAGACTCAGCCGAGAAGGAGGGCCGGAATGTTCCTCGGCTAAAACCATTACCTTAACCATATTGTCTCAACTGCAAAACCTATTTTCTTTGAAGAAAAATGTAAACGCACCTGCTGGACAGACATGATGTTTCTTTGGGACTGAATGGGTCACTGAATGAGTTTGATTTTTGATGGATAGAGATGTGCTCAGACTGGCTCGCTGCTCTTACTTGCTGTAATCCAGGTCCCAAGAGGCCCCTCGCCGTGTCTTTTATCCAAATCAACTCCCAACAGGAAATGAGAGCTTCAGGGGGCACAGAGACAGCAGTCACATGGAGGGGCACAGACATACTGCACACCTAGAACAGATGTGAGAGTGATAATGTTCATGCATCACTGATAGAAAACTAGGAAGTTGCCCAACACACACTTTTCTTTGTCTGTCTCGCTGTTTTCTTCAGTCTTTGAAATAAATCAGTTTGTCTGAACCCTTCTAGCAATTCAGAATTTACACCCAAGAATTAGTTCTCAAAAATCCATTTCAGTTCAAAGGACACATAAAAAAGTTTGTGTGTGTGTGTGTGTGTGTGTGTGTGTGTGTGTTTTTTGGGGGGCGGGGGGCGCTTTTGTCTTTGGGAGAGAGGCGCCCCCTTTCTAGCAGAGGCAGCCGTCCTGGACATAATTAATAAGCGAGAGCAGCATAATACTGATCCGCATCAAACACTCTCCATTTCCAGATATCTCCTCCAGATTTTCCGCTAACACTTTCTAATCATAAATAATCACACCCAAAAAAGACACTCAATTAGATTAGTCTCCAAAGCCCTGGCATTAAAGGGGGGAAAGGCATTCCTCTGGTCCTTTGCTAACTATCAAGATATAGCGTAATTGCTCTCTGGTGACTTCTTATCAGCTGCAAGCTTGGGGTTTAAGTTGCCTTATTAGAGGATTTTCAAAGTGGCATGGAGCAAGTGAATAGACTGACTACTGTGAAAAAGAAGATTGAAATCGTCCATAGTCAGTACATTAGACTGCCCCTCATTTTGATGATGATGATGATGATTATTATTATTATTATTATTATTATTGATTATTGTGTGTACAAGACACCACAGAGCTAGCTGGTTAGCGCCCTCGTAAATGTTCAATATAAAATGTAAAGGAACACTGATAAGCCCTCATATCACAGTGTTGCTACTTAGGACAAAAATGAGTTTCTTCTGTTCCATTAAAGTGCCTAAAACATTTCCTTGATTATACACTTTGTAAATGCGGCTAGACTGATTTGACGTTGCTCTCCAATGACGAGCAGTGTGCTTTATCTTTCTCTAACCGATCATCCGTTCTCCATTTAAGATGCTACTTCCTCGGATCGGATCGACATTTATGTCACCAGATCCAATCAGTGATAATAGGAGTGATTGGAGTTGGTTTTCAGAGGGTGTGGGATTGTTATTGGCTAGTAAAGGAATTAAGGAAGCATGGTACTGAAAGGAATTCCTTTCCTCAAACCCCAGATTTTTGTTTCTTCCTGTGCCAACTGAGATTACTGCATAAGGGTTTTTCTCCTTGCCTCGTCCCCGCGGTGAAAGAAATTGCATTGACCTCTTCTATCTATTGCTTCCATATGCGAGCAGTTATCTCTCTTGCAAATGGAAATGAGACCCAAAATTGCAACAAATGGGGCCATGCCACTGAATGCAGATGTTCTCTGCCCCTCGCCCAGAGTGCACATGCCCGATCAAATTAACTTTAACCCCTCCGCCGACAGAACAGACATCTCTTTTACAAATCCCCCCACTCAAGCAATTTGTTTGGAGTCGAGGTTGAGGAACAACTGTATGTCCAGATGTGGTAAATAAGAAGTGATAGTATCAAACACCTGGACGAGGCAGAGGTCAGTGTTACCCTGGTGGAACTGGTGCTTGGCCTTGAAGTCTTCTCCGCCTGCATTGTCCCCCTTTGGCCTTCTGGGCAGTTCGCTCTCTTTGGGTTTCTCCCACTTTTCTTCCTCTGAAGGGAATCATCTGTTTGACAGAGAACACCTGCTTGTGGGGTGATTCTAGGGGGTCGAGGCAGAGAAAGTTACAGTGATGGAGCAGCAGTGGGGGGTGGGGGTGAGGGTGTCTAACAGGTGCTTCCGCCATGGGAAAGCACTGGTAATGTATGTAAATGGGAGCAAGCTCTTCATACACACGTCCCTTCACCTCTCTCTATCTCTACACCCCCCTCCCTCTGAATAATAAGAAAACCCTATAAAAGTGGCCTCACAGATAATTTTCCAAATTGGTTAAATGTTGCTGAGAGCCTGGAGTGTTAATATGCTTCCATTCCGTGCAGGCAGAGGTCAGGGCAGTGACTGGTTAGCAGACAGAAACAACACAGCTCAGATGATCCCATCCCACACAATGCCCTTTAGGGTTGTTCTGTAATGACCCGCATGTCTGAGCACATTTACCTCCACATACATCCACATGACATATTTACACATTTCTGAATAGCCGTGATATTATGTTTGTCAATGATATACTTTATAGTTTGGTTATTTTGCGTGCTGTTTGTTTGTTCCGTCTTTGCTCACCACCACAAGCTGCTCCTTTGGGGACCTTGATTACGGCTAATGAGTGTTTCCGAGCGCAGTCCCTCATCTATCTCACAGACCCCTGCTATTTCCCCACCCATGGCCGTTTTGCTCCCTTGCATACATCTCTCTTCATCTGCCCCACAACACAGTTCACCCCACCCCAATGTGTCTAAATCCACCCCATCAGTTACAAGACTGTCAGCTTCATACACACAAATATTACATACACGTAGAAGGCATGCAGAATTGGAACATACAGGTGCTACAGTCTGTTCCTGGTCGGGGCTAATGAGGAGCAGGTGAGTAGCTGTTGCTTTAATCAAGTGGAGAGAGGGCCACGCACAGATTTGCAGCTTGTTGAAAGGCCAGTTGTACACATGGGCTTCATTAAGGGGTTAGAGGGAAATCAGTCAGGAACAATCGTTTTCCTACTCTTACTCTTACGGTTATACTGAAATATTTTTCTCTTTTCCTGTTTTACCCACACATATATTTATTTCAAATTGGCAGTTTTGGAGAAGAGCTGAACATCTTTAAATGCCAACTCAAAACTAATACTAGTTAACAACCTTTGAGGTAAACCCCACATATCAAACACTCAGCTCCTGGTCTGAGGATAACACACACAACACACACACACACACACACACACACACACACAAACACACAGATGCATAGATGTGTCTTCCTTTTGCAGTTGTCATGAGATAGGGATGAGATGGGTTTCATCTCATCTGCCCCACAAGACTCAAGGTGCCACCAAAGTAATTGTTTCACATTCATATCTTGAGTAATTAGTTTAAAAAGAACTTAACTGGACCAAATATGTTCCAACTGACTGCATGACAAATCCTGCAGACACAGTTTGTCTCTCTATGAATCAAGCTTTGAGTGACTAAAGTGGGATAAACAAAAGGAAACAAATTAAGTTGGTGGGCCACAAAGAGTGGCTCGTGATTTATGCACCACTGGGGAGGAATAAAAGCACATTCACACAAATTCTTCCAACAATTCAGACAAATGAGCAAATAACTTCATGTTAGTCTTGACAGGGATATATGACTACTTTGGAGAGTTACAGCATGGTGCCCCCTCATTTCCAGTTTAAATGGAGTGATTCTTAAGAATTATGTCGTCTAGGGACATGAAACTAAGGAGGTCTGTTTTTAAAAAGTTAACATCTGTGTTTGATGAATTGCAATAAATGTCCTATAAATCTGTCATAGCAAGATGAAACTAGCGACTTTACTGTTTGACACATTTAACTACAAACTAATGTTTGTAGATTTATTAGTTGTGGTCCCATTTAGTTGTGCCACTGCGAGTACACACATTAAATACACAAATCCAGCTTGATTACAGATTTTTTGATGCACATTTGGGTCAAATGTTTTTCTAAAACACACTTTATTTGTAATGTTGTGAGCGAGAGAGGGAGAGTTTTATCGGAATATGGAATATTTTACTTATTTGATTTTGAGAGAAAATGCATGAAATAAATATGGAATCCTCAGAGGGTAAAATCCATGCTCTGTCTATTCCTCTATGTCATGTGATGCTTCCTCAAATATTTTTTTCTTATCATTCCAACTCCCATTAGCCTCAGCAAGGCTACGGAGCTTTTACCTTTTACTCATGCAAACAAAATCTTGTTCTGTTTACCTCACTCTCATCACATTTTCTGTTTTTGTATTTGTAGTCACAAGAGGAATGTAAAGCAGTGCTGGCTTCCTAAGTCCAAACTTTAAACAACTGCTCAGTATTTGAAAATCATCCTGCAGTTGAACTTCCCAGAGTGAAATTTTGTGTTTGTGTGTGTGTATGTGTGTGTGCGCGTGCACACACATGCCCATGTGTGTTAAACACATGGGCATGTCTTTTTCCAACATGTCCTCTCATTCCTCTGATGTCAAATATCGATGCTCCCAGCTCGTTGGATAGCGACTCTATCTCACTCCCCTTTGTTTCTTGAAGTGACACACAACCTTCAGTGTCTGTGCGAGATTTAACATAGATCGTTCATCCTAATGAAAGATGGAGACACACACAGGTCTTGATTTTCATTTGCAAGCAGTTAGTTGTCATCCAGGAAAAGCATTTGTCATTGTAACAGTTGTTATTATGATGAATAATCAGGGAGATGGTTGAAGTTCTGGTTAGCTTTAAGCAGAACAAACGTGTTAGCGTAACATTGTGTTTGGAGTAAAAATACACATTTTTGTCCAGGTCATACATGTATCACTCACATGGAGGTGGCGGTTGGAACAATGCAATGGACAAATTGGTGAAATTCAAAGTTAGAAACCATAACCTGAACCTAATCTGCATCTTTGGGAGGTCACCTCTGAGTAAATGTGAGGCCTGATTTTGCATAAAATTCAATGGATGAGCCAATGCAAAACATCTTAACGTGTCACTCCACTGACAAGCTCCCATCAGTACTCATTAGGTCCAGACATGTCAACAGTGTCAGCTGGAGTATCTCACCATACACCAACACCCCGCCAAATGAAAGGAAGGTGACAGGAGAAGTTACTGTCATAGAGGAGCCTCTGTGAACTCACACCAACCCGTCTGTCAAACCATTATTACTGGAAAAATACTGAGCAATAACAAGCGTTTAGGCCGGTCACTGGAACAGAGCAGGGAACAATTAAGACCGTTAAGTTGTTTCAGAGACACCCTGCACCTGTAGTGCTGCTCTGTGAAGCAAGGTCATGTGTGGGAGTGTGAAAAGAACTTCTCTTTAACCTTTGAACCCTGACCCTACACTGTTTGAAAGTGTAAAAATGGGTTGACAGGGAAAGACGTAGCTCTAGTAGAGTGGGAAACTCCTACTAAACCAGCATTTAAGGTGACGCCTCTTCGTCACGCTGGGTGAAATGTGATCGCTGTGTGACACTTTTCACACACTTCTCCGCTATGAGATGGGCTATGTTGAAAATCAAATGTACTCGATACTTGGGTCGTGATATGGAGTCAGAAAGAAATAGGGTTCATATCCGTTGGTTAAGTTTAACTTCATTAAGGGATATTAGAAGATACTAAACACTTTTGGAGAGCTGGTTTGGAGCTGAGCCTTCGGCACCACATGGAGTTGTCTCAGTAGGCGAGAGGTGGTTCTGTATCTGATATCTAACTTCATCTACCACGAAGTCAGGAATAAAACTAGAAAGATAAACATACATTATTATGATGTGCAGGTGGATTTCATTGAAACCTTTGACCTCTTCACAGTAGGAAGTTTCCTCAGCAGGATCTGCCGTCTGCGCCCGTCCGCTTCCTGTGGGTACGACTGTGCTTCCTGTTTGGCTGGTGGCCCTCTTGCTACAATCCTGTGTGATGTATTAATGGTCCAGGCGGTAGACTCGCTGTATATTCTCCTGCATTTGTGTGTGTAGCTGCCCTGCAGCCCGTAAAGCTGTCTTAACTTTCACAGTGATTAATACACCCATCACTTTCTAAACGCTGCCTGCCTGTTCACCAGCCTCGGCTCCGACAGAGCAGACCTATGTTTGCTTTTCCCAGAGCGCCCTCCCTCTACGACAGCACAGGGTCAGCAGGAGAAAGAAGCATTCTTTAATTTGACAATTAGTCAGTGGACTCTTTGGGGTGAAAGAAAAGGATTGCCCTCATTAGCTGTAATTGTCTAATTGCCTTTCATCTAAATTGTGCGTAATTTTCACTTCACGGATTATACAAATACTATAAATGCCCCTCTGTGTTATTCGTGTATCATACATCTCCCCTATGAGAAAAAGAGTTCTGCTGTCAAAGTCAGGCCAGAGGGAGCGATGGGTGTTTAAACAGTGAGGCTGGTGAAAATGGACAGAGGGAGAGAAGAGATGGGAATACGGTAACTGACTCAAGTAGCTTATGTGGCAATTATTTGACCATGTGTCAAAATGTTTGGACTATAACCAGTATAAGTCTATAAAACAGTGCACAATCATTACACTGTTAGAGTGTAATGTTAAACCTTTTAATTGAGCATTTGTACACATGACCTCCTCTGTAAAGCAATTTTAAGACAGCTGAGAATTATACTGACAGTATCAGCAAAGGATGTCGACAGAACGCTGCCTCTTCCTGAGTCCCACCTCTTTGCCTATGGGACGCATCAGAATAGGAGGAGCAGGAACTGGAGGTGGGAAATCTTTCCATTATTCACACAACCACCTCTTTTCCCTCCAGAAAACAGAAAACATACATAGAGGCCACCTGCAAGTGATGGCCTTTATGTTTGGATGTCTGTACAAGCCTGGAATAGTGTTAACTCTGCTCTCCAGGGAGCACAGGCAATGCTCTGACCCAGCTATTGGTAGACTGAATGTTCAAACATGACAACATATGAGTTAGTCAGTGCTGAGCAGATATGGACTGCAGCCCAGCAAAACATCTGGATTTGACTCTCTTCTGCCAACTTTAATTGCAAATTTCTCCACTGTGAGATGAATAAAGGTTTATCTTATCTTAATCCAAACTCTCATAGAATGGTTGTTTATGTCTCTGCTAGTTTTATAACATTTATGGTTTTATTTGTGACAAAAAAGATTAAGAGACATGTACAAAAAGCATTGTGTGGAAAAGGGGCTCGTTCTAAAGGTTAAAGAGGACTTTGTTCAATCTGGTTCAGGGATCTTTGCATGGACACAATGTGGTGTCATCAGCATGTAAGAAAGACCGGTGAGGGTTGTTCACCTTGAATGTTAAAAATGTAAGGTTTTTAAGTTTCATATATAATTTTTGTCAAGAACCTATCTAACCATTCAACGACAAGCAGACAACAACTGAAATGGCCGAAGAGCATCTGCACGTGATTGCTTCAACTCCAAGTCTTTACTCTAAATCATTATCATTACTTAATGAATGATAATTAACAGACAGCCATTCTTGCTTGAATTATCTCCACACAGCTGTCAAGAGTATGGTATCATGCAAACAGATTCAACACCAACAACCACAGAGGAACATCATCTAGCAGCTTTAAAATGTTCAACAGTAGTCGCTATGTCCTTGACTCTGGTTGTTGTTTTGATGTTTTCCAACAAAATGTAAATCTCAGTAGAAGCCTGCCTGTAAGTATCTTAAAGTTTCTCATCTACTCATCATCTCGAAACACTTTTGGAGGCAGTAACAGTCTCCCATGTCAAACTGTTGTTTTGTTGATACCTCCACCACTCAGACCACATCCTCCCCACATTCCCATACATGGACATCTCATCTGATTTACTGTTTCTATCATCAGATTTCTGCTCAAGGAAATTTGTCACTGACTCAGAGGAAGTAGATGACAGAGATACTAAAGCTGATAATCACCAAGAGGTGTGCAAGCAAAATAAGGTTTCTGAAGAAAGTATCTGAAAATAATCAACAACCCAGTTAAAAGTCCCTGTGAAATCCTGTTGAATGTGTATGAGAAAAGATGAAATCGTGTGCCAGAAATGTCAACAGTTGATTGTCAGTGCAACTGGAGCGTTTGAGCGCTTTAAAGTTTGTCCAGTGTGTCAACAAGTAAGATGAGAGAAAAGAGAAGTTGTTGGCTGGTGGATTAAACTTAAGATGGAAAGTACTTGACAGACAAAAGCAAAATGACAATTACTCTGCCAATATTGAAAGACACCATTTAAGGTAGTCAGTAATGAATTAGCACCTTATTTGTCCCAAAATGGCAATGCGCACTTAAATTCCCTCGTCTTTTTATTATGGTTCAGGACGTTTTGTGCATCTGACATTAATATATTGGGGAGAGAACTGGAAATGAGAGAGCACCTTGAAAAACGCTATGGGGACGCCCACCTGAAGAAGATACTTGCAAAGTAGCAATACAGCCTGCAAGAAAAAAAAAATAGTCCCTGATAAATGCAATGATTTAATGGCACCTTTAATAGCCTTTCTCATTAGCGGCCTGTGTTGGTGAGTCTCCCTGTGACGTTACGGTTAATTCTGTTTATTCAGTTATTAGCACGCAGATGGACAAAGAATGTAAGTCATCATTCACTTACTCACGTTCCAAAGATGGAGACAAACGTAATCTAAGGCTTCACCTTCTAGACAACTGCCAAATGTGATTGTCGGAAAGTATTTAAGGGTTATTATCCTTAAATCAAATGGAATTATATAATCATTGCAGATCTCCAGCAGGAATACATACACAAGAAATGTAATGAGTTTTGCATGTCAGTATTAAGGAGCTCTCAATCTCAAAGATCTTGAGGGGAAATGCAGCCCATCTGCTGAACAAGGAATCAGGGATCTAGAGATGATTATGCGACAGGGTCGTCCATTAGTTCTGTCATCTGAAATCCAGCGTGGGACCACAGCACATCAGTTCATTGAGCAACGATCAGTGGAGAGCAGCAGCTTTCCAGCAGGTCATTGTCGGCTGGTGTCTGACTGAAGTTTCAGCCATATTATTACTGCTGCCGCTCCTTTCCCAGCACTGAATCTGATACTTGACTAGGAATCTCATCCCACTTCTCCCTTGTCATTCTAAATCTGTTGATTAAATTATGGACTTTAGAAGACTTTGCTCATCGTGGAAACCCTGCAAAGACATCAGACTTCAGTTTATTCTTGGTGAGGCAGGAAAAGTCTGAAGGGTGAACACATCTGTGTTTCTCAAAACAATGATATAATTATATATATCTATATATGGACATATATGTGTATACATTGAATGTACATAAACATATGTATATCCATCATATAAGTTATAATGATATTTACTTTATTTAATCTCGAAACCGACGTGGTTTACAAATAACAAATAGTTAACAAAAAATTAAATATTGTATACATGTACATATGTAGTACATGTACTGTGTGTCTAATGTGGCCTTCTGTTCTAACTGTTCATTTATTCATCAATAAAAGGGCTATTCCCTTTATTTATCTTTCATGCTGCAGGGTTGTAAGATGAGTGTTTTTTAATCAGCAAAACAGCTCCACAGCTACATTTACTGCTTTTTCTTGTCAACAGATTTTACCTTTTTGTCAGCTAATGAGCAGTAAACTGCTCGACCTACTAACGAGGTTCTGGTGGCTGTTGACTTGAATAACAACATGTAAGTGACTGAGTGGAGGGAAGAACAAAGAGCGTCTCCTTGTTACTGCTGCTTGATTGTTCTCAGCGGTTCTGTGAAGACAGATCTTAATATCATCTCATAATCTGCCACCCTCTCCTCCCGATGCCCCCACCACCACTCGCTTTCATGTCTGACTGTCGTTCAAAGCCTGATCATTAATGTGATTTATTTCTCGCTGTGTATTATTTTGTTCCTCTAATTTGTTTGGGTTTTTCCAGCATGGGTGTAAATCAGAATCAAAGCCATTGCCACTGCTTTTCCCTGTCACCTCTGTTAATGGCCTGTCTGCGGGAGGTTTGCACTGAGAAGAAGCAGACCTGCTGTCTACCTAAATCACCTTTCCATCCTTTCCCCTCATCATAAACACAAAGAGCCCATTGGCTACCAGCACAAACACCTTCTCTGACCGGCCCCTGACTATAAATCAGCGGCTCTTTGCAATTTCAGGGCCAGAGAGTGAAAATTAGGGATGGTGGAAAACAAAATACAATCATTAATCTTCATTTAACAAGTGAAAGTTTTGATACACAGGAGGTTAAAGTTCGGCACTTTTATTCACAATATAGTTTGACACTGCAAAGATAGAAATGGGAACAAAATAGCCAAAACACGCACATCCGAGCGATGAGGAGACTGCGTGGAACAATAGAGCGGAGATGATTGTCATCTGTCCATCATGCGAGGGAGGCGAGCAGCTTCTCAGACGGCGTGATGTGTAATGTGATTGGACAGTGCTGTGACAGTGAGCTGTGACCTTCAGCTGCCTGCCGACTCCAACCCAACCTTCCAGGGTTCTGGGAGGGATCTTAACACATCTGATCAATGGGGGCATTGGCACTCATCATGTCAAATCCACTCCGTGTCCATTTCCTGTCTCTTTTGTCATCAGGCCTTTGCTTTTCCTTCCGCTAGTCAATCACTCAGAGCTGTGAACTGAGCGGTTCACATGTCAGAGAAAGAAGTGAAGTTGCATAAATTCACCTTCATTTTTTTTTCTTTTGAGGCTTGCGCATACTTTTCCGTTTTAAGGCTTTTCGTTTTTCATTTTCTCAAAGCGACACACACACACACACACACGCACACACACACACACAGGACTATCGCCAGGAGAGGATTATTTTCGGAGGCGCGCAGTCACAGCAGCCTAAATGAGAATTTCACCAAACAAACACAATCAAGCCCCTATTACATTTCTCTTTCATGTTGCTGAAAGGAAATGCAAACGAGATTAGATAACACAAAGGCCACAAGGCTCATTTCTCTCCTGTGTCTGGAGATGGCTAAATGCTCTAATTCCACTCTCCACTCAGCTCCTCAGGCCAAGTCCCCCTTTTGTTGAACCCAAACCAGCTGCATTAATGTAATGTAAAATCGCCTCTCGCGGGAAAGTTTTTTTCTTTTTTCTTCCCCAGCTCTCTTGTTTCTGTTAGATTAAGTGAGCACAGGCCACTCTAGCTTTAAGTGTGCATGGCATTGTTTTCAACAGCGCAATTATGGTGGAAAGATCTGTAAGACTGCCAGAACTTTTGATTCATAGTGTAGCCTCTGCAGTGGAGGAGCCTGAACAGACTCTCATGGATTTATTTGGAACTGAGAAAACAGCAGCGAGAGAAAAGGCTGGCTCATTGCAAGGGCCTTAATGTCACAGCAGCTTGCTGTCACAGCAGCAGCGATAAACGGCAGCTACATAACTTCCCTTCATCAGATTGGTGCAATCAGCTTGAAAAAGTTTCCCATATGTCGCTGTAGCAAAGCGGAGAGAGGTGGAGGTGGACGGAAAGCAAAAGCAAGAGGAGAGAACAGGAGGCCAATTAAAAAAAGGCTGATAAAACAGCAGGAGAAGAGATTGAATTTGAAAAAGAGCCGTCCCAGGGTTACCGCCAGGACACAGGCCAATGGGAGGTTAGTGTGTCTGGCTGCAATTAGTCAGTCACAGGAGAGATTGAGATGATGCTTCGGGGAGCTATTGGTCCTCAGTCATTAGTGATTACTCAGTCAGAAATTACTGGCTCTGAAGGCAACGTGTGGCTGCATCTGCTGGTTTACTAACACATGTTTCCTCCCTGCACTCGCAGCAATTCAGCAAGATCCAGATCTGAAAGCGTTTCTGTCAACATGTTTATGTGGTTGTGATTTCCTTCCTGTTCGAAACGCAATATCGATGGCGTAAAATGAAACTTGGCATGGCTGACGCTGAAGACACACAAAAACACAAAGCCGAACAATGTCACACAATCTTCCACAGTGCTACCTAATGTCGAGAATGGATGTGTCTGAGCGCACGGCAGCAGTGTGCATTAGCATGTGTTTGCTTTGGAGATCTTATTAACTCTGAGCACTTTATGAGATGTGGTTACGATTGTTTAAATGCATAAGCATTAGTGGGTGTTTTGAAAGTCGTAAAGATGGTTACTCCATTTCCTTTGCTTTTAACAATGTCTGAAAATTATGTGATGATTAAAACTCTGTAAGTGTTTCATAACTTAGAGCACTTTTTATGCGTGACACTTGCTCGCTTTGGTCTCACGCATCCATTTTAAGGGTGAATCGAAGATCTTATATAAAATAGTGAAACCAATATGGAAGTGTCTAACCCAAACTGCATTCTGTTCAATGTCCAGTAGGGGGTGATCCCACGAGTAAGAAAAACTATGAGACAATACTACACTTGATTTATTGCCTTCATAAACATTTTCATAATGAGTTTATGGTCAAATACGGTAGTTTCAAGTCCTCTTCAATACAGCATGATTTTTTTTTGTAAATTATGGTCCTATTCTGTCAAATAGTCTATAAATTAGACTTGAGGGCGTGGCTACCATGTGATTAGTGGCCACCGTGGTGGGCTGAAGTAGAATAGAGGGACTTTAACATGGCCCCAAACCCTCATCCAGCTAGGGTCACCTCTGGTTGCGTAAGAACAAAAACCAAAATGGGAGCAGCCACACAATGATTTGTCATTTCATGTTGGACAAGTCCACTTCTGTCTTCCTCAGGCGACGGCCAAAGTTCTCTGGTCTGCAGAAATTTTATTTTGAGGAAGACACATGGTGGAGCCGAAACTAAATACTCACACAGAAAAGAAGACCGATAATTTTCCTCACAATTCTTTCACTGTCTGTGCATGAGGACATTATGATGCAAAACGCAGCAAAACGTTTTAAATAAATCCACATCTATTCTGTGCCGAGTTGTCAGCTCCTCTGTGAGACACATGTGTCGTTGCAGCTGATAACACGGTGAACAAACCACATTTGCAACTTGGCAACTTCTATCGAGTAATACCCAGGGATCATGCATACACGACATCCACAGGCATATCTTTCACTGCAGATAGCAGGCAGAGATAAAACGTGCTAAAAAGGATGATCTTCCTGCAACTATAACAGTAATGATTGGGAACGATCATGTGGTTTGTTAGGCTTAACCCATCGCAGAAAGACTTGGAAAGTTGGAGCTCCAGATGTGGCTGCAGCTCTCACTCCGGCATGTGGTTTCCCACACCTGATTTATATCCTGTTCTTCCAACAGCAGCACACATGAGCATGTACACCAACAACTGCACAGACATACAGTATGGGTGTGCACAAAAAGAGACACACACTCCTGTGTTAGCACTCTCCCAAGCACTCACAAATAAAATCAAGAAATCGGTGTAACCTGTAATTTTTACAGGGCTGATTTGAGTGTGTGTGACAGGCCAAATCCAATAGCGGCAGCGGGGCTGACAGGACTGACATGAGTCTTGCCTTGCTGGCCCCTTAATTATGCATGCCCCAATGTTTCCCCGGATCTTAATTGAATCACACTGTCTCAAACTTGTTATTTCTAATTTGTTGCATTTGATTTCTGACATCAGCGCTGCTGTGTCATGAATTATGCAAACAGGAGGACCTTTAATTGTGAGTGTTATTAAAACAAAACTAATTGCAGATGATTAAAATGTGACAAGGAAGCAGAATGTTGGGGGCTTCACCCAGACATGGCTTTGCTACTTCTGCCAAATAATGATTAGGTCTCACGGCTGTCGGAGCAGTTGTTGTTTCGTGGTCGTGACTGCAACCTTGAGTGGAACAGGCCATGTGGTTTCATGGAGGGATGCACCGCAGTCTGTTGGTGGACTGGATGCTGCACACAGGGTGTGGTGGTAACACACTATGTTTGCATGTGCTGGAGTATAAAGACATACACCTGTAAATACATCCACGGGTAAAGCTATTCTAACTTTTATTGATTAAATCTCATGCATTTTGATGAGTTCTTTGTTTGACTCACACCGAAATACATAGAAAATTGATTTCAATATCGCCGTCTGTGAAGGTATTAACGAATAGACAACTGAAATCATATGAGAAGCCGTTCCAATTTATTTTTAAGAGTTTCATAAGGCAAAATTAATGCCTTTTGATTAAATCCATGAAAGTGCAATGGAGAAAGATGAAAATGCTTGTCCTATAGTGATTTCTGAGATGAGTGAGAGGAATAAGGATTTTTTCAGTGAGTAATAACCTTACCAAGGTGCTCTTTTAGCCACCATTTAAGAATGAATAGAGTCAAGTAGAATCACCAAATGAGGCACCATGTATGTAGTTGTTTCAATAAAGTTAAAATGCGCTACATGCATGTGTGAGGTTGTAAAATGAACCCTCCTGTTTTACTTATGAGAGATTTAACAATTGAATTGTGCCTGCAGGGCAAAAGCTCAGCACCTGACTGTAAGGTAGGGATCCTCACGGCTTTGTTCCATGCGGGACATTGGAGATGTCTGGAAGTCATTTCCAACATGTGAGGAAAGGCGGGGTGGGGGGGGCACTTTAGTTTCATGAATGCTCAATCAATTCAGTAGGACAGCTTAACTTTCCCGTTCCCTTTCAGAGCACATTTATAGGCCCACAGGCGATTGCAGGCTGCATTCAAAGGTGCCTCATATAAAAGCATGGTAATTTCACCTTTTGGGGGGGCAACTGCCTAAGTAAAGACAAGGAAGGAGGGGGAGCGAAAACAAAGCTGATTGAAACTCCTTTTGATAGGTATGTTACATCATGAAAGGAGTATTTGCGCAGTTAATATTACATCAAATCACCTTTGCAAAGATGGTGTGTATAGTTTGATATAGATGTTCTTAGCAGGTTGCAGACCCCATATTCACAGAACTGGTTGGAGCGTTGCAACAGGCCATCAGTGTTAAACTGATGCTATCAAAGATGGAGCTGGACCAAAAGCTATGTAAAAAAAGTCAGAAGTCCACACACCAGAAGTATCTCCTTGAAGAATGTATTATCTGATGAAGGCCAGGTGCCCAAAATGCCACCGAAACCTTTTATACTTATGCTGTTTACTACTTGGCAAAACTCGCTACTCGCTACTATAAACGGTCATCTATAACCAGCCCAGGAGGGAATATATACTTTTACTTGAGCTCCCAAAGCTTAAGTGTCAGACACCTGCGCCCGAGCCAGAGTCTAAACAGCTTTGTTCTCATTATGTATGCATGCTAAGCAGCGGCTGACGTGACCTGCCAATTCAAAAGTCGATCTATGCATGTCAATAAGGTGCGTGGTGGTTAGAGCCTGTCCATATGATAAAATAATTAAGTATGTTTTGCGCATGCTTCCAGGAGAGCTGCGGAACCTTGTCTGTGGAGATGACAATTAGAGTCACTTTCGATCCAGGTTAAGGCCAGACAGGTCCTGTCAACCTCCACAAGAGGAGAATGGAGGGAGACAGAGAGTAATATGTGTACCACTCTGATTCTGCTTCATCTTGTGAACCTTGCACTGACCACCAGAGCTGGGGGAGGAAGGAGGGAGGAAAGTTGAGGATAATAGAGGCAAAAAAAAAACACCAGTGACTGTGGCTATTTTTCTTAGATTTAAATGAATTGCCACTGACTCATTCAAACATTGTCAGTTGCATTGCTCATATCATAGATTCTCCATGTTCTCAAACAATAAACGTGCCACAGGAATTGTATATTGGACTCTAAAGATGCATGTGATACAGCAGGAAATGATCTGGCACACTGTCCTGCATGCTGGGTGAGTTTTTCCTGTTTTATTACCCTGCAGTTCAGCCAAGTGACCATTAGAATTCATATGCAAGTTACATAGCAATGATCTCACGTTAGCTTATGAATCTGACTCAGACCCAATGTGTTCTCAACAAATCTAAAGTAGAGCAGGCTGTCAAACATTTTGGCACAGCAGTGCATCTGTCAGGTTGGTGTGTGTTAGAGATGTGCCTCATGTCTCACTGTTGCAACTTCCTCCTGAAAGAATTAATAATTTACATGGGATTGCTCTAAAATTCCAGCATTTGCCACAAACCTGTGTAACATTGATCTGTTGAACTGTCATAATAGCACATCACTCAAAGTAAACAATCATCGCCTCACTCAGTGGCGGAGGTAAATGTCTCACTCTCAGAAAGTGAAGTGGAGGAGGGGAGTTTGCATTCCTTTCTGGTGGTTTCCCATCAAGTGGCTCTATCCTAGCTGAGAGAGAGCGAGAGAGAGAATGAGACAGAGAGACAGAGAGAGAGATAGGGAACGAGAGTGAAGGAGAAGGCTGTAATTGCTGTCAGTCTCTCCTGAACACAGCCTTAAAGGCAGCTGCTATTTCGCAGCTGAGGTGTGAGCGTTTGGGCTGCGTGGCTTCCCCTCCAGGCCTCTGGAGGATTTGGGAGTTCTCTCCCCCTCCTTGTTTACCTCTCATTGTCAACAGCCAGCTACATTCCCCGTGCCGCGGAATCAGAAGCTACGATCCCATCAGTCAGAAACAGAGACACACCTAATTGAGAAAATTATCCTCCAACATGCCATCCATGACTTGAGAGGTTTTCAATTGGTGAAAGTTTCTACCAAACAAACCTGAAATATCAAAACACAGAACGCTCTCCCAAGAACATCAATGTGCAGATGTTGACGTGTGTGTGTTTACTCCAGATGCCTTGTCAACCACTTTGGCAGATGTATTTTCCTCCAAGCTCCTCCACTTTACGCTGTCTCTGACTTAACAGGCTTTGTTGTTATTTTATGTACATTTAGAACATGTGGCCCCAGCACCCAAACCCAACTGATGAACAGTCATGTCAGTGGAGATTATTATATTTTATCTATTTATATTGTAATCATCTTTTTATGTGCTCACATATGCATGGTTCAAAAGAGTTTCCATGCAATGTCCAGCAGCAAAGAAAATTATATGACCTGCAAATGGTGTCAGGTGAATCAGCTGTAGTGGATTTCGGCAATTACATCAGCCAATTACAACGAGGTTCATTAGTTAATTTAACAAAATGTATACATTCTCATCTGAAATGTCCATAGCATCCCGAAAGGTAGACAGACAGTATAGAAGAAAGTATGGAAGAAATGTATAATACACCATAATTAACACATAATATACCACACCAACTAGCAAAGCAAATTTCAAGGTCAGGAAAACACCAAATTGTGCAGCTTTTCACTGGCTGTTGCACCGCTACAAAATAGGGCTCTTAATCCCTCCTTATTGGCAAACATTAGAATTCTGTTCAAGAGTCGGCCACAGAGGTCAAATCCCCTCTTAGGGTGAAAAGCTGCAGGAAATTGCCTGCATTAGGGAGATGTATTGGTGTAAAAAGATCCCGTGACATGTCGCTGAACAGAACAGCTTACTTCTATTTGTTCCTCCCTGGAAGTCTTGCTCTCTGTCCAAGAGTTTTAATCTATGTGCATGAGTCAATTTTTCATTTATTCAGAATATTTGCTGAGATTCTTTTAATTCAACAAAGCATTGGAGGCAGTCCCATGCTGTTCCATGAGTTCCATTCCTCATGCTGAAGGTAAGACAATACTTTTCCTCAGATACTCAGGAATAGAAGAGGCCAGAGTCATGCTCCTGAAACAACCTGAACATGAATGGATCTATGAATTTGTTCGGAAAGTACAGACTTTTTCATTTGATCCAAATCAAATTCACAGATGAGAACAACTCGCACCAAAGAACCAAATTTTGGTCCGCCAAAGAAGTGGTCTTAGTCCGCACCAAACTGGACCATGTTTCGGACTTTTGCAGTGCTGCAGTGTGAAAGTATATATATTTTTTGTCAGTCTGGACATTTCGTCGCAAACATCCCATGTTGCTCCATAAAAAAATATGTTCAGCTTGGATGACTTAATCCGTGTTAGCCTATCTGTGCTGAGACGCCCCAGACTTTTTATTCCACTGTGACGTCGGTTGAGATAGTTGAAAGATAAATGGAGGATTATGCTGTTAAAACTATCCAAATAAACAGGAGCTTTGCTGGGGAAAAGTCCATCCTCCAAGTATACACATGCGGCTGTTGATGCTAGCATGCTAACGCTAGCATCTGCTGGTATAACACTGGCATACGTGTGTCATACATGTGACCTACAGGTGGGTGATTTTTTTTTTCTTGCTCAGGATAATAATTTGTACGTACTCTGCAGAGTAAATGAAGCAACAGAATCCGGTCGCAATAAGTATACACACTCTGGCAATGTATGGCATGGTGATTATGTGTCAGAAATTGTGATCGACATCCTTTTTCAACCTTTAACAAGCGGTCATTACACGATTACCCAATGAACAGTCCATGTATTTGTCACTTCCTCCGATGGGCTCATGTTAGACAAATAATGCTGGAGTATGATTCACATACACACACACACCATTTGTAGATGACTGACACATGTTACGTGTTTCTCACAACGTACAGTTGAATATTGTGCTGGATGTAACTAATACATTGAACGGTTTTTAATGTCCAAATCAACTTCAACTTCCAGGTTGAAATACGATCCACACACACAGGCCAGAAAAAAATGTTCAAAAAAGATTTCTATCATCATATTTGAAAGTTAATAACTTCTTAAGCAGCATCTGGGACTTCCCTTCAATAAACTACAAACTCATTTTTTTCACTTTTAGATTCTCATAAATAGTCCTTATCCTCCTATGCTGCACAGCTTTCCTTTGAGATGTCTTCACTTTGATAAGAAATGAGTTAACGCTTCGATGGAAAGCAAAGTGATAGCAAGGTGATGGCAGGATCTGATGGGCTTTTCTTCTTCTATCTGATACATATTCTAATTGCTGAGTGCTGACCCCTACTCCCTCTGTCGAGCAGCCAGAGAGATTTTGACCTTGTGGTGTGTGAATCGATGGGAAGTTGATAAAGCCAAGTTCATTGCTGCCTAACATAAAACAAAGCTGATTTGTTTACCTAGCTAAGCCCGCGTGTGTCAATCCCATTACAGAATGATTTATAGACCAGCACCCAATGAAATTGTTTAAAGCAGATTAGGTGGAGCCAACGATCACCACTAATATGACAAGCTGATGTGCTGTGACAGGTAACCAAGCAAACAAGTTCCTGAAATTCAGATTGAATTAGAATCCTAATAATCCTACGGGGAGCAACAGATTTAATCAGCAGAGGAGAAAGGGGGAAGAAGGAGGTAAGAGAGGAGGAAATAAATGGATGATGCCGGTTCTTCAGTCGCATGGGGGAACGCCACCTCTTTTTTGATTTACTTGTCAGGAAGCATAATTCAGCTAGTCTGAAAGGAAACAAGTGAGAAGACAGCAGGTGAAATTAAGAGAAGAAGAGCTGATTCAACAATATGTGGGCAATAATTTTAAGACTGCTTTGATAAAGGAGATGATTGTCTGATAAACACATATTTCCACTTTGTCTCTGGACACACTCCCATATCTCTCTGTTTGGATAATCAATCTAGTTAAAAATTGAAAATTGTATCATAACAACACCGATGAGAAAATATTTGTTTTTAGCATTATACAATATGCATGCAGGGTATTGTGTTACATATGATTGCAGAGCCACAAATAGAAATATTAATGCAATTTCTCGTGCAAAGACTCCACTGAAGGATACAAGGAGCCAATGTCCCTCTGAGAATGATAAAAGACTTGCTTCATGTTATGGATATTGTGTTCCAATAAAATTGTATTTAAGGTCATAGCGCAACTGGAACATCAAGTATTTAAAACAAAGTAATCAACGGATGGAGTTCAGACCCTACTAATATTGCAGCAACTTTTTACATTATTCATCATTTGTCCTGCTGTCCTGTTTATTTGAAAATAATGAGCCCAAAATAAGGACTAATACTTCTTTTCCTGGACATATTGAGCTGATTGTATCTAAATTATGTAATTACAGTTTTAACAAAAGTCTATTGTTTGGACATTTGAATATGCATGATAATCATTACATTCCACATCTTCCTGCACATGCATTATGCATGTTTAATATATCTGCTTCTCACCGAATGCAATTAAAAACTTTTGATAGATATTATGCTCTCACTTGAATATTGGTCACCAGAATAACCACGTTAATCTGCAAAATTTGTGCAGCGCACAGATTAATGAATATGAAAGAGCACAATGATTTGAGGAGCAGGAGAAGAAACAGAAGAAAAGTGTCCAGCTGAGTTTAGTAGAAGCCTGGAAAACATGGTCCCAGTGTTATCAAATTGTGATGCTTTGACACGGAATTTAGATTATCACTTGTATTACTCTAAAGTAATATTTTTTGGTTGTTTTTCCCTTCAAACAGTAGAATAATTTGTTGCACTTCTTCCTCCCTCTCATACCGTAAAAACATTTAGAATCAACTTATGCACCTGTGTGTGTGTGTGTGTGTGTGTGTGTGTGTGTGTGTGTGTGTGTGTGTGTGTGTGTGTGAGAGAGAGAGAGAGAGAGAGAGAGAGACTTTCACAAC
>CAAKHB010007198.1:211495-226864 GCA_901007665.1 Aeoliscus strigatus | reverse complement strand
GGGGGATCAACAAGGTCAGACCTGACACCATCTTTAACTGTTATTTACTGTGATTCCACGACAAGACAGATACCAGCTCGTACGACTCCACTGATGTATGTTAAGCACGCTCCAAATTACCCGCCTGATGGATCTATTGATGGCCCATTCCAACCTGTCACCTAGTCTCCATCAGCCTCTCAGTTATCCCCCCCCCCCCCCCCCCCCTCCCCCTCCTCTCCTCCCACCCTGCTTGGCCCCAGTCCCTGTGGGTCTCAATAAGAATTGAGGAAGCAGGCAGATAAAGACCTTTGCAACCAAAAATGGGCTCCCTGCTACAAGACAATGGCCAACAGTGACGCCACAAAGTTAAGCAGGTCTGAAAAAGAGTGCACGCACCCATTCATGCATGCACAAAGACACACACATGCACCTGTCCCTGGAGACACAAGAAGGGCAATGCAGACCATGACCGTGCCTGCTAACAGTCTTGTCTTATCACATCCTGTCATTTATTATTCTCTATTCAGGCTGGTGCTGCAGATAGTGGACCCTGTCAGTGGGGAGATGAAGATCCCAGAGGTATCTGTTTACAGGTCTTGTAATATGTTGTCACCTGTATGCTCCTTCTATGAGCTGCTGCCAACCTTGTTAATACAGGTCTGCACGCATGAAGGAGCTGAACAGTGTTTGGCAAAAAAAAAAAAAAATCTACTCTCTTCACAACTGCAAATCTACTGCGAATAAAAACTCCCCACAGCATTTACAGTCTATTTCAGTGGAGCTGATGATGTGCCACATTAGCCCATAGATGAGATGAAGATGGTCAAACTGGCGCGGGAGTTCTCGTGTGTGTAGTTGTGCTCAACCAGATCAGTACCACACTGAATCAAGTTGGGCTAATTGACTCTCACAGGCATTACTGGGATTAAGTTACCTTGCGTCCAAAGTTCATTACGCAGATAAATGCTTCTATTAGCTAGCTAAAGAGCCCTTGTGCAAACTCCCACACACCACAAGATGATTTTATTTGTTAGCACTTATGTACCATTAAATCAGCAGTTGTGGGAAGAAAAATACATAAATTCAAATATTACGAAGGTAAATTCTGGGCTCTTAATTAATTTACCATCTGTTTTAATTTTTAGGTGATTGATTTTAATGCAAAACATGATCCAAATATAAAGGTGAATGCTTATTTCTACCTTCAGAAGGCCTTAAATGTGATAATTATTTGGATGTCGTTACATATCCATGAGAAAAAAGCTGCAATGACGTTTGATTTAATTACGGCAACGCAAGTCAACATGTGATCTTTGATAGCATTGCAGACACTTGCTCTGTCTGCCTTTCTCTGTGTATCTGCAGTGATGAGTGACACAACAGCAGGTGCTCAGAGAACCGTGGAGAGTGCTTTCATTTTGCCACTTATACAACAAATTACCCAGACAATGGACCTGGTGAGCCGGGACCTTAATTCAATTGCAACTGTTGACTCTGGGCATCCGCCCGCATGCATTCGCTGGCCTTGGCAAAGGAGATTCCCTTCCACAAACCCTGGAAAAAAAAAAACACAGTCAAACAAAATGAAAGGTAATATTCTTTATCTGGCCGGAGATAGCAACAGATGAACAGCCCTAATATGAGCACAAATAGGATTTAGGGATTCCATGCTTGAGACAGCCCTCAAGTCAAAGTGATTTGGATCAATAGTGTTTGATAGGCGCAGCAGGAACCAGACAGGAGACAAAGAACAACAGAAAAGAGAAGAAACATATATTTCACAATGTCGACGCAAGCGTGCACAGCGCCAGCGCTGTAGTCAAATATCTGCGGTGTCAAATTAATTTCCGTGTTAGCTGGAAATTCAATTAGAAAGCCCCCCGGCTCCCCCAGCCGCCCCCCTCCTCTACTCCCTCCCTCCTCACCTCCTTTGTGAGTAAGAGAGTGTCGGACATCCCAGCGTGACAGATTACACTGCTCAGAGTGCATATCAGGCCGAAGTGTTGAGGCCCACTAATCCGCCCTCTAATTCTCAATTAGTGTAAAATGAGGCCATAAATCACGCAGACAGGCCGATCGATGGAAACGTTGTTTTAGGAGTGATTGGCAGCCTCCCCAAAGGTTACTGTTTAAGTTGGTTTAAGGTTACAGCTCTCTGCAGGCTGGATGGTGTGTGTGTGTGCGTGCGCATTGGCTTGGCTTGTGGTTGGGAGGGCCGGGGGGGTCGAACTCAATCTATATGATGCAGGGCTTCGGTCCACTGGGGATACAGCAGAGGGACAGCACCAATTTTTAGCCCATCAGCCGTCCAATTTTTCTCCTTTTCATACCTGCTGTAGTAAATGAGAAACAAATTAAATTTCACCCCACTATCTCCACAGAAACCATTTAAATCCGTTATGGAAACCAAATTGTCCCCAGACAAATCGCCCCTGGTTCTGTTGAAATACACTATGGCGCTGCAACCGAAATAAATTTGTGTCACACTGGATATGGCATTGTCTGTAATGCCATTCATTGGAAAATCCTGGTGAAAGAGAGAGGGGAATAAAATCAGGGGCACTTTTGGTGGAACAAAAGGGGTGAAAAAGACCCCGGCTCTGCATTCTCTTTCTCACTCTCCTCTCCATCTCACTCTCTCCTCCATCCCTCTCCCTTGCGCCCACTTTTCCCACTGCGTGGTGTTATTAATTTTCGGCCAGAGTTTTTGCATTCATGAGGTTGAGATTGAAATGGAAATGAGGGCTGGCTGAGTGAGCAGCCTCAGCAGTGACCGCAGCCAAACGGGGGCCCCGGCGCAGTGCACCAGCGCTCAGCCGACACGCGTCAGAGACAGAGGGGACTCAGCGGCCACCATCTAGCCTCTCATTCCCCCAGATTACCAGCCCCTGACATCAATCACTGCATCAGGGAAACAATGCATAAAATGGCCCCAACAAGGGCGATGAAAAATCACTGACAGTGCAGGAGTGGAGAGCGTGAGAGGGAGGGGGAGAATGGGCCCAGCACCATTCTACTTCACCAAGCTGGACGATTAGTCACATTCACAAGGGAGGAGGGAGAGAAAAAGGAAGAGGAAGGGGAGCGCTGCATCGACAAAGGACATCAAGCAATTATGAATATTAAAAAAAAAGAGGGGAGAGATTAGAGGTTGCAAAGTAGGAAGTCATATTGACACATCAACAGCTGAAATTGCTCTAATGGGACAAGAATAGTCAAATGGTTTTGGTTTTGTTGTGTAACAGAAGAAATCAATCTTTGAAAACAGTCACAGAACATGTTATGAATAGACTGTGAATGAGGAAATCTAAGCATTTTCTTTCTTATACCTTCATACCTGGAATGTCTAACATCAACTTTTTAACACTATATACAGGTAAGTTCTCAGACCTTAATTTGTGACAGTAGAATTGTCATGTCTCTGGCAACGCCTAACACCACAACCAGTAGTAGAAAACTCACAACTTGCTGAGAAGTAACCCATCAATGTGTCATATCACCATGGAGACGAGAGTAATAAAACAGATGGAGCATGCAGAAGTATTACTGACACCTTAGGACTGGTAATAATAAGAAGAACACACTTCTTATATAGAACTATAGAACTATAGAACTTATATAGCAACAATTTCATACAAACATGCAGCTCAAAGTGCTTTACCACAAAAGATTATACAAGTCTAAAAGGAGGATGAAACACCATTACAAAGTATCTGGCTGGAAAAGAATGAGTGAAGTATTTGCATCCGCTCCCCAGAGGACAGATTTTGGGACACTACAGAAGGAGACGGTCTCTCCTCTGAGTTGTTTACCGTTAGCTAATACCAATAAGCAAATGAGCCATTAACCAAATGCAACAATGATGATACAAGAAAAAGATAAGGACACTTCCAGCTTGAGAAATTCAGTGGTTTAGATTTGGTAATTCACAGATATTCAGTTCAAATTTTATTTCAGACTCATATCGGTCCATTAAAAATAGACGGGGGAAAATCAAACAACCAGTTTGAGCATGAATGCAAGGTGCAGTGGTAATTATGAGTAAAGTGGGAAAGTAAATATTTGAGAAGAAAGTCCACAAAATAGGTCAATTTGGGAGCTGGGACGAGTCAAAAAACTCTTGGACTTTGCTGATGACACTTTCAGAAGCGTCCGAAGTCTCAGACGACGGAAACAAAAATCACTTTTGAAAAATGTGTTTGAGGTTAGTGCTCCAGTTCAGATCTAATCAGGTTAAAAGTCCTTGACGGACTGAACCCAAACTAAGATCTTTCCAGAAACCTAACCAATTGTTTTGTGCTTAAAGCTCACCAGACCTTATCAATAACACATCATAAAACTTTTTTTCATCAGGGATTGTGATTTTCTTGGAAGCACCATCAAGCTGCCAGAGTGGATTAGGACTAAAAACATGCTTTGGCGACAAATCAGTGGGAAAGAAGAAAGGTCTTATGTGGTCGTTGGGCTGGAGGACTGAATTCTGTCTTTCAACAAATGCTTTGAGCTGATCTGTCACATATGCCAGCTTCATGCAGGTAGCTCGTTTAATCCATATTTGAAAGGCTGTGTCTTCGACTTTTCCACAGGAAGGTCACCTTTTATGTCACCTCGGACTCACGTCTACCTCAATCTGGACTGTTCTTGATGACATCATCACGGCACGTAGGGGGCATTTTTTGGGCCAGAGGAATTCCTTTTCAGCTGAGCCAGAGACCAGCCTATAATGAACATATTAACTGTGGGTCCTCTCTCTCTCTCTCTCTCTCTGTCTCTCTCTCTCTCTCTCTCACTCTCTTCCCCACACAGTCACTTGGTGTCTGCTTTGTGTCCTGTGCAGCAAAAAGCTAATGTGCTGAAAGGCTGGTTTTTGTCTCCCTGAGCTTATTGAAATCATGTGAATGCCATTTGTGCTTAATCCTTCTGGGTGTGCCATAAAGAGAAGAGAGTCGGCAGCTCCTGAAGAGAGATGAGAGCACCTCAGGGGATTCACTTTGCTTTGCCTCGTCTGCTGAGAAGGAGAGGGAGAGAAAGAGAGAACGTTAGACAACTGACAGCCTAACCAAAATACGTCTCATAATTTGATTAGGTTACAATGACAATCTTTATTTATAGTCTGTCTCTATGCTGGGAGGGGGTGTCTTTTTGTAGATTCATATTAACTGGTGCTGGTTTCATGGCTGCAATCTAAATAAAAACAAGCAAAGCTCATGTAGCTAGAGGCTAATTACAGACAACAACATGTCCATCTGACGCCGGGCCCCAACTGCTCCAGACACTCATTTGCCTCATTAGGTTTGTGATCACTCATTTTATTTCGTGAAAGGGTCGCCTCCTCCTCAAAATCAGCATATCAAATCATTGGAGCACCTTCCATATGCATGAGAATTACATCAGAGACAGCGCTGTTGTCGAAGCTTTTGAAATAATAATGCAGCAAATATAACGCCTCGGGATGCTACAACACCCCATTACAGCTCAGAGTCGCTCTTGTGAAGGAGAAAATAGGCTGGAATGAAGGGAAACATGGCGGCACATGAACAACAGCGGTATTTATATTCATCTGCTTACATCAAATTGTTGCATCGCCTCAAAAGCCTGAAAACAGCAGTTTGAACCCGGGGTTAATGAAAAAGTCCCCGGCGTCAAGTTACCTGCTCGTCTGCAGGCGAACCCGTCTGTTGAAACAAACATTTCATTTGTGCACCACATGTTTCTCAGACAAGACCCCAGTAAAAGTTGTTCAATAAATTTTACTGTCTGTTTTACAGACCTTTCCTTTCCCCCCCGTGTCATTTTTTTAATTGAAAGTAGATTCTAACTCGGCTATAAACATCATTCCACCCAATCAGAGCTGGTTTAGATCAAATGGTTATTTCAATGGGCCGCGCGCTTACAGATGCCTTCAACCTCGCCTTGTCTCCCAGGCTCTCGCTCTGTTAAACACTCTGGCACTCTTTTAAGACTGGGAGATGGCTGTCACTGTATTTTGTCAGCAAAGCATAATATTTCTTCAGGAGTTCTGAACCCGGCACTCAGCGGGGTAGAAATGAAAATAAGGCAGTACATAAACGGAGGGAGTCAGCCGTAAATCACCTAACACGCAGAGGAGGCAGCAGGTAGACGCACTGCTGGCTGTCACAGCATTCCCCTGGAAAGCAGATTGGACACCAGTCATCGTGCTTTAATCACAACTGCACATAATAGACATGTCCCTGCTCTTTATGACACACACGTGCCTTACAACACACACACACACACACACACACACACAGAGCAAAGAACCAAGCTTTCAGACTTTTCCAACTTGTGCTATTTAAATGTGGCTCATGTTTGTTTGTTTGGGTGTCAGAGGTTATTCTTTTGTGGTATCCTAAAAGCGATCTTTGAAGCTTTAAAATCGGTGGTTCACACACGCAGACTCTCTTCAAAGGTCGACTCTTCTCTTTTTTTAACTATGATATGAAGGTTTTCGGTTTCTTTTTTTTTTTTTTTTTTTTTGACATGCTGCATGTCAAATGATAATGTTATTGTTGGCAAGACTCTTTTATAGTCCCATAATTTTATTCTGGCTTTTTCCTCCTTTCTTTTTTTAATTAAACAGTAGATGTCTTGCATGACTGTGGGTTTGCAGCTAAGTGCGATTTGAAAGCCAACACCAAACATATGGGCAAGAGCAGAATTGCGTTGTATACCACTGCGATAATACTGAACCTTATCACACCTGAATGATAAATCAGCCCCATGAAGTTGTGTGAACTACAAAAAATGAAATCCTGTGATGTCACAACATCAGGTCATGATGTTTCTCCTCTGCTTCAGAACCATCTCATACTGGCAGTATTATCAGAAACATATAGACCAGTGCTCATATTGCACTTTCTCTACTGCATGTCACAACTTTAGAGAAAGAGAATATCATTCCCCGTTTATATCAAATAATACATCACTTAAATCAAAAACAGGATTTTCTGGGGAAAAAAAATATCCCTGACACCTCCTGACATCTGGGATTTGACTAATGATGCACTCATTATGTGGGTGGTTCAAGGCACTTGAAGGTTGTTCACCTTAAAAGCAAGGCTGATTTTGTACAGGCTTTCCAATAACAAGAGCCTAAATCATCAAATTTGGGCTTTCTAGTTATTTTTGTTTGTTTTAGGAAGAAAACAAACCACCTGCCACTAATTTGCTGCTCGGCTGCGATAAAATCAAAAGCAGACAAGAAAAGCGTTTATAATTAAAAGAGGGCAGTCACAGAAAACGATAAAAATCAAGAAGATCAATTTGTTCTGGGATGAGCCACGCGCGCCGCTTGTTAATGAAGTACTATTGTAATGTCCTTTCACCTGAGGAGTGACAATGGCTCCACAGCTGGTCCCAGGGGGGGACAGATGCAGGCCGATCCGAGCACGCCACTGAAGCCAATTGAGTTACAGCTTCATTACATAAAGCCAGTGAAGGTGGATTAAACCATGAATGATAACCCAATATATTGGACATAAGCGGCCCAGATTGACATACGACAGTCGAGCTGGGTGAAGAAGGGAACAGATGGCGCACCCTTTTCTCTAAGTGTCTCCAGTGTAACATGGTATAGCTTGTCATGGGGTGAGTTGTATTGATTGAATTCCTGCCCTCAGACATGGGTCCTATAGCGACACGTGTCAGTCCTAATACTGGCTGTCGGAAACCCAACACGGAGCACAGGTTGTGCAGCAGCGAGTGGGGGCGATGGGAGGGTGGCACATTAGGATAGTCCCACACTCAGCCCCATCTGTTACGTGAAATAGTGCTTTCCTGTTGCAGAATGGAGCCTCATTATCACTTACAAAGAGTCAGGCTAATAGGAAAACATCTACCTAAATTATCTTTCTGCATCTAATTTTGTGTCTGTCATCAAATTACAAATTTTATTCACCATCTTAAAAAGGGCGGAAATTTCAAAAAGATGAAGATGAAGAGGTTATTCTTTTTTTTAAAAGAAAGGAAGCCTTGGATGTGATTGTGTTGTTTGTTTTTGTGTTTTGTTATCCTGTCAGTGGGGTAATTAAGGTCTTGCGAGAAAACTGAAGTATTGAGTGGACGTAGTTATGCCGCTAACCACAGTTTAATCACAAGAGAATGACCCCACTCTCACAAAACAGCCCCGCTTAATTGCATACAGAAGGCTGGGGAAAAAAAGATTTCCTTTCAACAAACAGTTCATCATCTAGTGTCAAGTATAAAATGATGTTATATAATGATAACCATCAACAATGATCTAGTGCAACCAAAGACCTCTCTCATCAATTATCTGTTATTGGAGCCTCTGTATCCTGTGAATTGTGATATTCTTTGATGAATGTTGAGCTCGGCGGGTGTTTTGGTCCCCAGGATATTTTTCTCCCACTGATGTACTTATTAATAATAAATTGAGCGAGGTATGTGTGAGTTCTGCCTCCCTCCTCTGTGATTACAGAGACAAAAGAGCGGTTGAAGTATCCATCTTAATACAAAGACACTTTATTAGATAAGCTAACTTCCCCAAGACAAATAATGATGCCTTGGCACTGGCACTAGTTTTCTCTGTCTTTCTCTGTATCTTTTCTTGCTTTCCTAAATTGTTATGTTATTTTCTATTTTTTCTTTACTCATTATAGATCTATATTATGGGCTGTAATCACCATGACAGAGGTAAGACCTCCACAGCGTCAGGTGAAAGGAGACCAGGAGGTAAGATGTGGTCTGAGGTGTGTTAAATAAGTTTCTGGCTGTGTAAACCACCAGAGGTTGTCTACAGAGTAATATGTCATTCATTCATATAACCACATTTGCCCTAATTTCCCACCCCCTGCCGCGCTAACACTAACAATACATAATCTTCGTGTGTCAAGACATTCAGATGAAAATACAGAGAGTGTTATTTATGCCCTCGTCGCACCTCTCGGATATGTTTTTTTTCTACTGCTCTATCAAAGAGCAGTCAGTCACCTCAGCCATATAAATCACACTCAAGCTGCACTTTGCAAAAACATGCCGATTAAGTTTGTGCACCGTGGTCACCCGGGAAGGCAGTAAATTTCCCCGGTAACAAAGTTAACATTGATTCCGATATAAGCACTTGTCCGCGTGTAACAACGATAACCTTTTAGTAGATTTGGAAAACATATTTGACACCCATTAAAATAATGAATGATTTTTCTCCTCGCGTGAAGAAGGCTGCAAATGCGTGTTTGGACAGGAAGGAGAGGGAAAGGGTGTGTGGGGGCTCTGTGACTTCATGGTAAACCTGTATCCTGGGTCACACAGCTCTCCAGCGGCACAGGATGAACAGCACTGCCAATAAAAAATGTACAAAAATGACTGCACCTGAAAGCATTGAGCAACTGGATGAGATGATGAGATAAAGTAATAATTATTATGTTTTCAGATAAATCAGTCTTTGCTTCTCTTTGAATAACAAATTAATTTAATGCCAATTCAAACTTATGTTGATTCACTGGGCACTGGACAGGCGTTTAATGCTGGAGCACTGGAATGTTGAATCGTGTGAATTAATTACAGGAGAGAGGAAAAGTGCAGAGTAGTGAAACTCAAACATCATCAGCTATAAAAACTGTAATTACTGTCTCTCCAATATAAGTGTCAACCTGAATTATGAGGAGACTGTATGAGGTTGAATTTGGAAATAAAAATGTCACTTTCTCATGAAATGAAAGCTAAAATCAGTGAATGCATTTTTCAGTAATGTCAAAAAATATGTTTTGTAAGCTTACCTTGTGACTTTTGACTTCTCCAATCTAAGTGAACGTTTGTGCCAGATGTTGCAAAATTCCCCCCAGGCATTCATGGAATATTCTGTTTATGAGAATGAGAAGAAAGTGAAGTCACGATGACCTTGACCATTGACCACCAACCTCTAATATCCTAGAGTCGAAATAAATTCCCCTGAAAAAATCATTCTTAATGGCACTACTGTTGCCAGTATTGATACCTATCGTGCCATCAGTAGATAAATGATAGATAATCTCCAAGAGGTTTAGGATAACTACCACGAGTAATAGAAATCCTGGGTTGGTACCAACAACACATTATAGATTTAATGCAATAACATTTTAAATATGCTATGACATCTGCTGTTGCTCAAAGTATTACTATTTTATGTGGACACAATGCACAACTACAGAGCTATGAACGCCTAAGTGATGCGAAAACAATGCCACACTTTTGTCACTGCATCATCTTATCATTTTATAACACCGAAGGTGTATTTTAATGGACCTTTTAAGATTGTATTATGTATCTATAGTATTTGCAGATATGGGACATCACCTGAGCTCGCCAGCTAGCTAAGTAGCTAGCTCACATACAGTAAGATAATTGTGCATTCCATTTGCTGACTTATTTTCTGAGCTGCAGACAGGGAACATGTTGTTTTATGTAACTTGTATGTAATGTACTTAATTGTGAGATTGAGTCCAACAAGACACCAGTTTGATTGGTTCTTAACACCTTTCCTCTACATCTTTAACGACTGTTGTTATAACTGCTGTAACTTACTCTCAGTAAAACACACCTGACGTTCACATTCTTCACCACATTGTGTGTCGCCTGTGTGATAGCTGTTTCTGTCGCTTGAAGATTTTTCCAAGGAGAGAAACCAAACTGAAACATCAGTCTTTTCATGATACTTCCATTTTAAGCGCATACATAAGAGAATATGTATGTGTGTCCAATCTTTTAGTAAGGAACGTATTTTCATAATGTCACATTCAGGTTAGCTTCAACTTCAATGAGTTCTGACAAGAAGATCTCATAGTCTTGAATTTGTAAAAGTATCAAAGAACAAAAGAAAGAACAAGTATGCCTCTCTCATTTTCTCTCTCCCAAAAAGCAGGAACACATGTCAGTTGGTTGTGTGTTCTTCCCAAGGTAAAATATTTTTCCTAGCAAAAGCACCAAAGTGACAACTCCATCAATGAAAGTAGTTTGTCCTCCGCAGTTCAGTGAAAATATTATGAGAAGCTGAAGAAGCAGAACTAAGGAGGAGGGGGCTGGGATGAGTGACGGACAGCTCTGACACACCGGAGCACTTAGACAATTACTAACAGTTTCTGCCAGTCGCCACATCTGACACAACACAAACATGGCGAGGATAATTTTACATTACACTGCCGGCCACGGGTCATTTTAGAGGAACACAGGGAAGCCCGTTTCAGCTTGCATTTCAAGGCCAATCATCCAAATTGGCCCCACAACACAATCGGCTGCCTGAGACTTATACTCTCACTCTCTCTCTCTCTCTCTCTCTCTCTATCTATCTATCTCTCACCCTCTTTCTCTCTCTCTCACTAAACCATAAACTCACCTTATAGGTGATAACATGACAGCAAGCGACAGAGCGGTTCTTCAAACTGTGGTCTGTCAGTCAAACTGTTTCCACGTCGGGAACAGTGAGAGTGAAATGGCGTACAGGTGTGGGAAAGACCCCACCAGGTCAAACTGAGACAAGGGAGGCAAGCTGAGTGGTGCCGGCTGCTTTGGTGAAATGGTACCATGCCATTAGAAAAGCACTGAATAGAAATTGAAAACCAACGGCCATCTCTAGCCTTATATTTACCAGATAAACATGAGTGTCATGCAGTATGTTACTATATAACTACTGTGTCGATGGCTTAAATTGTAGGTGATACCCACACATAGAGGGCAACATTTTACCAGAAGGTTTGGGTGTCCAAGCCGATTTTAAGAAAAAAGGAAATGCCAAATTCTTAGCCAACTAGAATGACAGAATAGAATCAAGTCCAATCGCAACTATTGCAACTGACCATCATTTTGTGTTCATTCGCATTCTGTACATGCAGACAAATGAACCAAGCCTCACCTAATTTCAAGTTCCCTGACATGTAAGTGAACTGCCAATAAATGCTTTGGTGGTCATGTGGATTGTCTGAAACAACACTGACATGTTATCACTTTGTACGTTGACATGGCAATAAGAACTGTTTATTTGCACATGTAGCAGACTACAACCATTTGTGGGGATATTTGGCTGCCAGACAAATGCAAGTGTAACTCTCCCTTTCGCCCTGTTTTGTTCTCCAACAACCGAGGAAATGTCTGGATCCTTATCTGCTAAATGATCCGTTATGTTCGCCAAACAGTCACCAACCAAAGCAGTGAGCCATAGTTGGGTCCTAGTTTATGCTTATATTAAAAGTAGACAGTCAATCCAAAGTCAATCCAAATAGTTTTGTTGTTACTGTTTTAACATACAATTCTGTCTTGAAATGAAAGTTCAGCAAAGACTGAGGGTCCAGATGTGCGAGAGTCACATCTGTTATTTCTTATTGTTGAAGTTTTTGGATCAGCTTAAAGGAAAATATTAACATTTTTTCATGTCTCATTAATTCACTACTTCCACCAATGAATGCAGCATGTCATATAATAATGCACTTCAAAGAGGGTTTGTTTTCGTCGATGTGCAGCCTCTCATTCAGCTTGAGGCTGCATCAAACGTCCAATTGACAGACGTCCTTGTCATTTCATCACTGTGTCCACTTTCTGCTCAGGAAACATTTCCTTTTATTTTCAGACAACAGCTTTGATAGCAGACAAGCCAATATTCAAGAGATTGCCTTTGAATTATTGTACTCAACAGAAATAATAGTTTCCAAGGCACATTTTGCCAAGACTGCACAAAGGTACAGTCGTTATTTTTGTGACAAAGTACAGTTTCCAGTGCCCATGGTTTCAGTGTAATTAAATACCTAACAACAAAATTATGATGCTGTGATCACCATAGCAACCATATAAACAAGGGCTCGTACATTTTATAGGTTGCAGTTTAAGGACTAAGTGTTGTACAAATGGATACAAATTCACTCTGGGTGTCACCAGTCCAAGAAATGATGCATTGGACAAAACTGAGCCATCACACTGATAAATAACTCTTCTCTCAGAGCTAGCGACAGCCATTTCAGCAGCATGCGGTCAGTAACCCTGTACTATCACTTCAGAGCACATTCTTGTGAACAATTTGGGGGGGGAAATGGTTTGCTCCATGGACACTGGAACACTTGAAAAGTAGACTTTGCTGGTGTTCAGCTAATTAGCATAAGCCTATGAAGTCCTGTAGAGTCGGCTCCTGTTGATAACACAGTAAAAACTGGATTAATGTAGGGGGCATTTAAACAGTTGAGCCGTCAATTGATACTCGTCGTTTTAACACTCAGCTTTTGCACCATAGACAATGCAGGCTAAGCTGCGTGTCTGCATGCAGGGAAACTGGTTGTCTTTGCCTCACAACGCCTTGTACCGGAGTACGACCGCCGGGTGAGCACATGACAGGAAACTAGACTGAAACCAGCACGGTAAAGAAAGTGCGTAAGCTTATACCTTTTGGTGTACATGTACGTGTTTTTGTACATGTGCATCTTTCTTGTTGAGTACGACCCAATCAGGTTCAGGGTCAGTACAGAATTAATTCTCTGACATATTCAGTGACATCATGTTATCATTCCTGTCCGTCAGCAGTTTTCTGTAATAATGTCTGCAATGTCTGACCCTACTAATTACATATTTACATTCACTGTAGTTCTTTTATACACTCCTGTGAGCACAATGAAGTGACCTGATTTCACCTCTGTGTAACTTCAGTGGCTCTAAATTTGGAACAGCTCGAGTCACTTGTCAAATCTGACAATACTGTCACTTCTGCTCACTCCGGCTCGGCCGTGCATCTGGGCTAATTGTTCCCCAGATGTGAACAGCCACAGCCATCTAATCACACGCCATTGTGATGTCTGTGTCGGAGTCCAGGTTAATCTGAACTGAGCATGGATTTCAAGAAAAATCAAAAACATCCTGATTGGCTGACAGTCCTGGTTAGCTGTGTGATTTCGGAGTGACGACGCCATCTCCAATGGACCTGGACCTCCTACTGATGAGTGCTCAATGAAAATTTGTTTGAGAGGCACTCCTTGGAGATTTTAATACACACACACACGCACACACACACACACATGCATACACAGAGTATAGAGACTGAGAGTCCAAACTCATAACTGTCAATGATGGACACGTTGATACAGAGACTTTTTGAAGTGACAGAATGGACCAGGTTTCCGCTGCAGACCCTGTCTGATTGTTTCTCTTGTTTGTCTGCGCTTAGATGTTCACTGGGAAAACACAATATTTCCATTGCTTACACATTGTCTGTCTGAATTGTTTGACTGAGCGCATTAATAGGTCTAATGGCCGAGGTAATCAGGGAGGCAATGTTTTGTTTCAATATGCATGCTGCCAAACAGCTGAAAGAAAAAGGTAAAGAGAGATCCCCTCCCTGTGCGCACATGCCAACACATGAAAGTCATTTAGATGCACTTAACTGTCGAAAAACAATTAAGGCAAAGCATAACAACATCTGCATGCGTTCTGTAACATGTTTTCTGCGTCCTCCTTCTTGCCAGCAGAACAAGTATTGGCAATCGTCAAATGCTCGGTACACTTCATGAATTTTACATTATGCCTGATCATTACCATAACGATGCTATCAAAGATATTAGGAGCCTTCAACGCTGTTATTTCTTACACAGGGATCTCTCTTAGATCTCTTGTCAAGGAGGGAGGTATTATCTAGCTTCGTCGAGCATATACCATGCACAAGCCCCCTCTCCTAATGAGTGTGTATGCATGTCTGAGTGTACAATATGTAAATCATTGTGTTGAGTGATCGCGAGGGGAGTCGACAATGTCTGTGGGTGTCGATGTGTGAGCATATGTGTCATAAATCTTCATAAAAGAGGCAGCATTGTCGCCTCAGCATTGTCTGATTTATCTTAAAATAAGTGAATATGTTGCTTGCTGCTGGGTTTTTTGTGTCAACCACACACAAAAAAAAATACAGGCAAAGCTTACTTTACTGCTGTTTCGAACAATGAGGTAAACTGTGTGGTAACTATGTATTATTTAGATTTATTACAGGAAGTATTCTGTTTGACAGACGTCCAATTTGATGTACAGTAATTAGCATTCTCATCTGACGGTCTCCTCTTTCTGCTGCTCCCGTCACCCCCTCGCTTCGCCCCTACCCGGGCAAAGTGACGTCTTCTAAAGCAGTAAAATGAGGCTGCTTTCTGTGTTGTCCTTTCTGTGTTGCGGCAGCTCACAGGCTGTAATTATTTTCTGCCTGGGACAGGATCAGTGTGGAGAACAAAGTGCACACAAAACACTCTTGTGACGACTGGACCGCTTTCTACAAAATATGAGCTGCGTACACACACACACACACACACACACACACACACACACGATCACAAGCAGGCAGGCGTGTTTCCACACACACAAACAAATGTGAAATAGCAGATGAACACCGACAGGCCCAACATTTTCCCCTGGCTGTCTTGT
>CAAKHB010007198.1:192399-211475 GCA_901007665.1 Aeoliscus strigatus | reverse complement strand
ACACACCGGGGTCAAAGCGTTCCGGCTGCTTCCACTCGTTCTCGTCGTGGTGCAGAGACCAGAGGTTAACGATCACTCGGGTTCCTTTTCTCACTGTGAAGCCTCTGATGCTGCGTGCACACACACACACACACACACACACACACACACACACACACACACACACACACACACACACACACACGATCACAAGCAGGCAGGCGTGTTTCCACACACACAAACAAATGTGAAATAGCAGATGAACACCGACAGGCCCAACATTTTCCCCTGGCTGTCTTGTTTACACCAGCAACATGCAATCACATGTTGTTCTGCTGTTATTAACGGCAGCAGGGCAGAACATTCATATATTGTAGTTATGTACAGCAGCCAACCATCTAACAATCACTCAGCACACAGCGGGATTCTTCCTCCTATCTGCTGGCAGCAAATTGGATGGTCTCCCATACCTATTTTCATATGCCGATGGCCACATTACTGGTGCAGGCATCCTGCTGATGTGATTTGTGGTGCTCATTTGAAAGTGATAGAATGCAGGCACCACTGAACTCCTACTTAGCAGCAGCGATCCTGTCTTTATTGCCTTACAACCTGCGCACTAACCTGGGCACAATGATAATGGGCTGTTGTGCTAATAGGCAGATAACACATTCAATCCATCATCAACTTCCCTAAATGTGCTGTTTGCTTTTAAGTAACAAATATAGGCCTGTAGCCACGGGAATACACCCAATTTGTGAGGGGCTGTAGCAAAATGAGCGATGAATCCATTCGATTGAGCTAAGTACAATTTAACTCGGTGTAACAGACAAGAACACGCTGACACATGCTACAGCATATACAGCCATAAGTACTTAGATAAAGGTAGGTAAAGTTGCTCATTATTCACTCTGGACTCTTATCAACTGTCAGACTCTTGTACAATGTAAATAACACACACACACACACACACACACATCCCCACTTCTCCCTGCCCTTCTCTACTCCATGATTACCACACTGCCTCCAGCTAGTGAATTTCAATTGGGGCGGCCTCTTATTTCCCCCCATGTGATAGCAATTATTTACAAATTTGTGAGTATCCATGTGAAATACAGGATGTTCTAATAGCACGTATGTGTACAGTGGGAGGAAGGTCTTGATTCTGAATATGCTATTAGTACAATTAGTTCAAAACACAGCCACAGGTAGCAGAGAAGTCAGGCTGGAGGAGCCCCCGAGATACATTTAACCCACTCAGATTAATATTACAGGTCGTTATGACTGTCTTTGTTTTCGCTTTGAGGAAACATTCAGGCTTGCTGGGTTAGGACATGAATGTGATTACCCACACGAAACAATGGGGCTCAAAGAGATCATCGCTTTTGGCACTGCTGTATTCAATAACAAGCAGAACAGGATGGATTCCCAAACATTATATTTCTTAATTTGGCGAATCTTCACCCAAATTACTCAGGCTGTGCTCATTTGTGTGGAAGTACAGATTACAGAGGGAGGATGTAATTGCAGGAGACATGGGGCCGCTTCTTAGTAAAGAGAAGGGGTTGATTGCACAGGAAGTAGCCTTGCAGAAGGAGCTCTTGCGATGTACCACTACTGGAGGTTCTGAGCCACTTACCAATACGTGAAAAAATACAGCGTTTTATTTAACGTACAGATTGGAACTCATTAACGATTGCTAATCTGTGCATGTATTCGTATGATCTATACAGCACCGTAATTATCCTAGCGTTTCCACCTTAATGCAGCTTGTGGTGCATCCAGCGATGTAGCTCATGGCCTGAAGCATGCCACAAGGCATAGACAAACACACACTCAAAGCCGGCTCATCCTCTTTATTTGAAAAACACACAAGGTAGATACCCTGCAGAGACAACTTTTGTTACAAAAGCCTTTGCTTGTTATCAGTTACTACAGAGTAGGACATTCACAGAGACTTTTGTCTCTCAGAGAGATCGCAGTTCCAGAATACTACAACACTGAAAATGATACCTCTTCTTTACATATATTATTTGATATTTATTTTACACACTTACTGCATATGAAGGAAGCCCATTAGAGTCCCTGGTAATTGTGGCAGAGCAAAGGAGAAGGTCAGGATGAGAACGTCAAAGCATGCACTGTTTCCATGTCCAACAAAACATTTCCCTGATTATCTCCTAACCTTAACCATGAGATTTTTCTAACCATGACATCAAATGTCTCATCAAACGCTACAAGTATTCGGAACGTCAACATATTTCAACCAAAAATAGTTCTGATAAGAGAAGAAGAACAAGAAGACCGAGTCACTGTTAGCAGGTTTGCTGTGAACATGCGTGGCTCATAAACACCAGACTTTGTGAGAGAACAGTTCAAGTCTGCTTGCATCCCACTGTTGGGAGCAGTTATAATATAACCCAACTGACATTTTCCTAACCAAGGGCTTTTTGTTCCTAAAACAGGGCTTGACCATAGCCTTAACACATCATAAACCATTTTTATTTTTAACCGTGGATTTTAGTTCAACACACCACATTGTTGAGGAATTTAGTTACAACATGCTGGGTTGGCAAAATGTTGAAATTATACATATGGCTTTTAGAAAATAAATGATGAGGTTAGTTTTGTCTTTGTCTTGGTTCATCTCTTTGTGTCACTACTCACTGCCACAATTACTGGACAGTATCAGTGACATCTGAGGCAGACTCATTGTCGAGCGTTTTACCAATGAGAGGAAATCTCCAGAAAAAGAAGCATTTCTTGCCAAACAAAAGGTGCAGGCAGAGTTTGCCTCTGTTTTATCTCTTATTTCTATTTCTCAAGTGTATGTATACGGCAGCTGCTGTGGCCAACACGCTGAAGGCTGTAGAGAGGGCTCGTATGAAGTCGATTCAATATAACACATAAACTATAAAACAAAACAAAAAGTGTGATGTTATTGCCTGAAAACATCCAATAATAGCCAATTAGATCATCAAAAAATCCTCTATTCCCAGCAATACACCCTCGTACACATACACTCGGGCAGGGTTTAAACAAAAAAATAAAAAGAGAGAAAGAGAAAGAACCCTAGGGCTGGTAAACTTTAAAGCTCCTGCTTCAAAAACTACATAAAATAAATAATCTGACTGAAACCATAACCCTGGGAGCCCTCGCTCACTGCCTGGTAATTGTCTGCTTTCATGACACCAGCATTAGGTCTGTGTTCTCAGGCCTGCTGGGTTGCACAGCACACAGCAATCGCAAATGGGGGGTCAGAACAGCTGACCTCCACAGGGAACGCCACAGCCCCATGCTTATCAGACCGTGGGGACCTGGGTTCACATGAACAATTTTAAAAACATTCAAAGACTGTTGCAAACAGCCCAGTTGTGGCACAAAATGTACACGTTTATGATTTATACACACATAAATACATCCACGCTCTTCAGTTCCTCCACTCGAGTCTTTCTTTGAGGCAATTGATGCTTTCAAACGGGATCCATAAAAGATGAAACAACCTTTGCACTCGTCTCTCTCTGATGTTGGGAACCATACCTGCAGCCAGTGTTACTAGTTACCACTTGTATTGATATGTGCCATGCCCAGTGCAGCATGTTGGCGGGTAAACCCACTGCACGTTTCTCCCACGCCTCTTCTCTTTGGACGCACTCTGGCCTCCTACAGCGGCGTTGTGTGGGATACGTACGTCTAATTGGGTCTCAGAATAACAGCAGAGAAGGAGCGAGTTCATCAAGTTTAGCATCCAACCTACACAGCGAAACAAAATTCAAAGCAGGTTTGAATGTTTCACACTCAGAGGTGTTATATCTGTTCTCTGCTTCCGCATGAGAGAGCACCAGTGATAAATTCAATCTAGCGACGTGCCGCTGGGCGTTCATCTTGACAAGCACAACTCAATTTAGTCCGTTTCCTGCCTCCCATTGATATTCATCCTGTGTGGGATGGGCTACTCAGATTGAATTCATCTTTCACAGTTTCGGCTAATAGAAGCTTCTTTAGTCAAATCTATTCCTGTTAATTTGCTCATAAACATGCCTGTGGAGACAGATGATACAGTAACAGGTCAGATTTTCATCAGCTTTGTCCCACATTCGTTACCTGTGACGTTTATTTGCTGCGTATGAAGCTCAAAAATAAACCACTCTCTCTCCAATCTCATGTTGGTTAGAGCGGTAATGTGTCTCATCCCAGCGGCTTTGCAAGCATCAATAACACTCTATAAAATGTCTTCTACGTATCCATAATAGCTCACGATAGCTTTCTCTGCACTGTACTTCAAACATGTATTTTCCTGTGCATCTCGGCAAAGCAGTGATATCTGTGAGGTGTAGCTGAAGAAGTGAAAAATCATGATGATTGTCTTTATTAGGCCAGTGAATCTGTCACTGCGTGATAATATGATGCTTTACTCGGGGACGTCCTGTAAATAAGGGTAATTAGGTGCTCTGTTCTCTTCAAAGCAAACAGCAGCCTCGCTGGTTTTACTGATGTATCTCTTCCACTGATAGATAATCATCACTGCAACGTCTGGAATCAAGGGTGTCCATAAAAGTGCCTGTAAACACCTACAAAGCATGTTTTTTTGCTCCTAAAGGTGACAAGCATGTGTTTATGATCCTCTCTAGTTTGGATCTAATTATATTTAACTTTATAATAAGGCCACAAAGGTTCACTAAGGTGACTGTTTCATCTGTTTGCAGCTTGAAGCCAATGAGGACGTACCTTGGCCTGCAGAGCATGTGAATAAAAAGGCATTCATGAACATTTATAACTGCACACTTGAGCACCATTTAATAATGATTAGAAAAAAAGAGCCTCAGACATGCCATTCACAAATATTTATGAAGTACTAATAGTTTTATATTGTAAAAACCTTTCTGACTTCTTTATTGTTTTCTTACAAACTTCTTATAAACCTTTCACTTCCATCCACTGTTTCCTCAATAAAATTCCTCATGTGTTTGTACTGTGCCATTGCACAATTGACAGAGAAAGCATCCATCTGTCCACATGCAGCCTCTGTCTATTTATAAAGCTGCCATTGACTGACGATTACTCCTCAGGCATACCAAAAAAAGAAAAAGAAAAAAAAAAACAGGGCTAGCCGAGAGGCTGCATGTGTAGCTATTGATTAACAGTTAGAGGAGCATAAAACATTTGGGAAACGAGATGAGTAGCAATCAGGGAAGCTAGCTCTCCCTCCGGCGATTCATGAAACCGCTTGGCTTTATGTATGAAATATTCTGCTGTTCTTCACCTTCAGGGAGGGAAAATAAGCAACCCATTGTGCTGTGAGGACGTACTTGAAGTCTGGGTACCCCAGTGAGAGTGAAATCCTGGTTGGGTGAGAGGTCAGATGCTTGTATGACATATTGTTATTTTACATCTCTGAAAATTGTAGGGTTGGGGGTATTTTCCTTGAATGCATACTATGCCATTAATGCTCATATTTGTACCGTGAGACAAGTTGTAGACTGATGGAAGCACAGAATTCAAGGATTCATCTGTGAGGTCAGGAGGTGACATACAAGTGGTTGCTGGTGTATTATGACTGCATGTTAGTGTTCAATAAAACTGCAATGTTATTGATTTTTAACTTTGCAAATGCATGTGTGTATTTGACTTTTAATCATACAAGATCACCAAATACGTCATGTTGGTATTAGGAGCAGTATAAATTTCATTTTGTATGGTAAATATACATCTTGAATTGTCATCTCTGTGATGCGTTTTGCATAAAATCATTACCTGAGCACAAACTGTCAAAGTTAATGTCGCAATCCATCTGTTTCCTATTAAGAGGGGAAAATATGCATAATTCATAATCATTTGCAATATGGATTGGTTGGTAACAAACAGCAGCAGCAGCAGTAGTCCTGCTGTCTCACGCTGAGAATTCAATACTGCTTATGCTTTTTTTCGATTTTGACAGGGAATTTGCCTTTTCTATTTTCTTAATGAGGACAACAAAGATAAGGACTCATGATGTTGTTCTGTGATAGGATTAGAGAGAAGCCCCAAACTGTCTGGTCAAATGAGATCATTTTTTCAGAGCGTGCCCCTCAGCCAAACTTGATTAATTTCCGTCACGTTTTGTTGGCTGATTGCACCAGTTGCATCGCAACTGCTCATCCCAAACAAACATAAATGATCTACACACGCCATATATCTGCACATTCTCATGATTTTCCTTTCCAGTATATTCCTCCTCAGTCCTTCAATCGCTGCTCAGCCCTCCACAATATGCACATTAAAATATGTTGAGCATGAAATTAATTGGGGCATTTTGCATCTAAAAATAACCCTCTGTGCCTTTCAGGGGCTTATAGTTTTTATTGAAATAAACTTACCACCACATGCATGAAAAAAGGAGCTGAATCCTGACATAATTTGTCATCCAGCTTCTGTTACTCTACTTTCTGACTCAGACTTTCTATGACAAATACTGTAGAGGTTTTCACATTTCACTCTTGTTAAAGTGATTGTTGCACTGTATTCAGGCCGCCCTACGTTAGTTTCCTCACCACTTTTTCATGACTGCACACACTGAATAACTGGCTGTACTGCTGAACATCTCATTTTACAACCAAAATGTTCGCTCACTTGTGACCTTTTAACTTTGGAAAGTACATCTGTAGACCCGAGACTCAAACATTTAATCTGGTCATCCACTCTTAAATCATTTTGTAGAGTTACAGCAGTGGACTGATGATAATGACTCATACTGAATATCTTCTTAATGGAGGAAGGAAAATCTTGGTTTCCCACGTCTGCACTTTACAGTTTTGTTCCAGAGCTAGTCTGCCGCAGGTTCTGCAAATGACTGTTAATCAGGCAACATGGAATCACAGTCAAACATCTCTTGTTCATATGATTCATTCTTAGGTTAAGAAATCAAAACATGACACAAAGTTGTCGCTTTCCCATTTGAGTTCCAACTGATCAGAGAGTTTTTGATCAGAGTGAGCTGGTTTTCTGCACCGTATATGGATTTTCCCATTTCATTCACCAGGAGTTTTCATTTGCATCTAAATGCATTTGACCCTAAGACTGGAAATGGCAGATAATTATTTTCCCTCAAGTGTTCCGTGTTTGCAGGAGGAACGAAACAGAGCACAGAGCCACAGCAGTCGCTCAATCGTGGTTTTCCAGCACAAATTGCAGCGGCAGGTTTTTGCTTTTTCATTCACATTGAAACATTCACACTGTTTCTGAAAGCCCTAAATCTGTGAGGCCCCTTTATTGACTTACAGCAATGTATTACCTGATGGTCTTAACATTAGATGGATGAATAAGATAAGATATTTACAAATGATTGAATCACGAAGGGATTGTTGCTTTGCCCAGTTTTATTTATGTATTGAAAGATGGTTTCTTAAGGCACAGATGAATAAAATGTAACATTAGTGTTGTTGTTGTTGTTGTTGTTGGAAACATTTCCTTCAATTAAAGCTAGTATGAATGTCTGTGGCAGACAATAAGATGTACTGAGATGGGGGTGGAATGAGACAGATGAGATCAGACCTGATGATTTGTTATGTGATGAAATAAGAGATGAGATCACATGTGATGATTGCTGTGGACCTGCAGACTACAAGTTACATAATTTTACAAATGATGTTAAAAAGTGAGAGAAACTGTTTTAATGAACAACTTTTTAATAGCCACAGAATAATACTTTGATATCATGGTCTTTTAGACATTAAATGATCCATCAGCCAGTTGTGTATTTTGTGGTAAATTTTCAAGTTCATTTCTTTCTTTCCAGACAAAAATGATGATGCAACTCTGCCTGGATTGTCATACTGTTTGGATGTTGTTGTACACGGATTTATTTCCCATTATTACTATATTTCACATTATTTTATTTCCTTTTCATCACGGCATACCACCTGTTTTTTAGCTGTGCAAACTGGACAAACATACGCTGAAAGGAAGAATGGGAATGTGAAACCTCCTGGCAATCTGAGCTAAATAAAGCTATTAGTCCTGGAATCTGCTCTGATGGTCCGCTGGGATGGTTTGCAAACCTTTCATGTAGACATCCGTTCCCATTGCATTCCAATTTAGATTCTTTTCAGTAAATATGAACATAACCTAAACTCTTACAAGCCATATTGGCATCAACTAAGTTGTGTGTTGTCAGCAGTGATGTGAAGGCAACCTGGTCGAAAACAAAACACTGATGTTTGTTTGGGATTATTCATCACATTAATATACTATGATTATCTTCTCCAGGTGAAATTGTGCCTAAATACTGGTTTGAAGTTGTATAATTAAAAAAACAACCAGTAAAGAGATGTGACATTTTAAGAGACATATTTTTGAAAAGAGATCTAAGTGACGTGTTGTTACAGAGCACTTCAGTGGAGGATGTTTCACAGTGAATTATGAATTTTAACTGCAGCTAAATGTTCACCAGTCGTGCTCTGGGAAATATAGACACAAGCTACTTTGTTCATTCTTCCATATTTTGCATGAGTGTTTTACATTCACAGCCTTGTTCACCTGCAACGTCAGTGTGTTTTAAAATTATTCTGACTGACTCCTTAAATAAGACAATGAAAAACTTTAAAATTTAAAACAGATCAGATTTTTTTTCAATTTCATTTTATATCACCCACTAAATGCCAATTAAATAGGATTGTAACATAAATTAAATGCATTTCAGCTCATTTCAAGACATTTTCTCCTGTCATGTTTGAAACATGCATTAATTCACCAAAGATTGTTTTGGTACATTTTTGGTTTTTTTCCTTACTCTCTGAAAATCACTAGTTTGCACTTTCTAATTCATGTTTTTGGAGGAGGATTTTTTTTTAATTATTTGGAATATAAACTGGCTTTTTTTTTAATTACATTAAGTTTGGGTTGCATATACACACACACACACACTTCTAAAAGGACCTGGCCGTAACCATGAGGTTTGTCTCGAATGCTCTCTGGCAAAAAGGTCACAGTAAGTAGGTGATGACGCAAAAGTTAAACAAAGTCGTAGTAGTAGTAGTAATCGAGTAGTGGGATGTGGACAAATATTCGACATGTAAGGCGTTCACTTGTATGTTTGATCTGACTTGTAGCAGTTGAGTGTAAAGGAAACAGAATTAGTACGTTTCGTCCATGTTCGAGAAAAACAGCAGCAACACCATCAAATATGTCCTGAGTAAGTGGTATATCAATTAAATGAATTGGACTGCAGCCATACAATGCGTTTGTCATCCTTTCATAAAGTTTCATGTGAACTCCATTACCAGCACTTTGTTTTCACTGACAGTGAACTGAGAGTCAGCAGTCATGTGACACTGTCTTTAACCGAATCGTCTTCCTGACGTTGGAGCAGATCCTTTCCGACAGCTGGGGAGAGAAACAGGTCGAGAACGAGGCAAAGTGCCGGGCAGAAATACTCGCTTCAGAGAAACCGAACAAACCCCAAGAAATCAGAGCCCAAATCAAAACACTGTGCTGAGAACAAGAACTACATTCTCCAGATATCTATTACTGTATCTGTCTTTCAAGTTACTGTAAGTACTGTGAAATAAATCCATCTGTGCAGTGATGAGGTAGATGAAAGAGAGCAAATCCCAAAAATGACATTTTGTTTATTATAAAACAAAGCATTTCGTCTGAATATTTGTATCTGTAGCTGAGACATTTGATAATAACAGTAAATTGATGCGGTATTACAGTGCAATAAGACAAAAAATCACTGTTTTCATTAGATAACTCAGTGGGATTACAATAACAGCAGCGGAATGCTTGAACTTAAAAACAAACTGCTAATGAATGCGACATAAACGGCTGCATGGAATGTGAACTTTATGCTTTGCCTTTTTCTTTCTTTCCGCACTTTTCAAAGTTTAATTTCTTGACACTGTCCACCACCAGTGTTGACCTAGACTTAAAGTGTTAGTTTTAATATAGCTTTGCACTATTGATGACTCCTGATACATTTATGGGCATTAGCCAACAAAGCAAAGCGAAGTCTAGCCCAAACAAACTGGGATGAAAGACGGCCTTTCATCCGTGGGCGACTGCAGTGACTTCAGCACTTCAGCTCGATTGTTTTCAGCTGAGCTTTCTCTGGGTGGCTTCACTTCAAGCTAAGACTCAACCTGCCGGAACTGGATTTACATGGGATTTAAGTAGGTCTTGCAAAAAACTCTCTGCTAAACCAAACAGACAGTTATGATTTTCCAAGTACTGTGTACAGTTACAGTGATATAGCATTACAAAAGTTTCATTTTGACATCGAAAATATCCTCTCAGGCTTGTAAAGCTCTGCCATTTCACAGCACCACCAGTTCCCTGTTCAGGCTAGGATAGCTCACATTCCGTATGATCATAGTTGTGTGTGACATTTCAAAGAGGATTATGAGAATGAAATGTGATAAAAACTATTTTCACGTGACCCCTGAGCACTTGACCTTTGATAGCCCAGTGCAGCATAGCACCGGGGATCAGACTTCTGGGACTTGCATGTTGGGCGGACGGGGCTTGTAGGCAAGGTGAAGTCGATGACCTTGATGGTCTAAATACTGAAACACGTTCTAGACATCCACCAGTGAGAGATGTTTCCTGCTTTTCATTTTCAAAACCAAAACGAGCACGCGGGTCTCGCTATGACCTAATCCAGTAAAAAAAAAAAAAAAAATCCCTTTACGCTGCATCGGTGTGATCTGTAATCCTATGGGTTCTTCTCGGGCCCAAACTTTACACCCCCAGCAAGTTTGGTGTGTGTGTTTTGTTTGTTTATGATCACACAAACAAAGGTAAAATATTCCAATCTTGTAAAAGGTAAACAGGACGAGCTCAAACAACAATTAAATTAAATCCAATATTCTGCACAGTGTCCAGTCAATGGCCCACACAGACACAAACGCACACACACAGACACACTCAGTCACTTACTCCTCTCTACAATTGCTATTACTATTGTGTATTGTGGCCAACAAAAATGCCTTTATGTGCCCCAGCTTGTTGACAAAGCAGCCATGGCTCATTGGTGCTTGATGGATGGCTGTGTGTGCCTTGCTAATTATTAGTACACATAAAAGGATGCCGTTATTTCCAGACCTGGGCCCAGCAGGCCCCAGCCACAGGGTAAATACAGAGCCATCAGTCTGCGACCATATCACTCAATCTTGATGTATGAGCAAAGAGGTACAAATTAAATGCGCAGCGACCTTCTAGAGGGGTACTGCACTCAACAGGACGCCATTTGGGCTAATTCCTGCACGGTGTCCAGACAATAGGCCACTATACCACACGGTGTAATTACTTTGTGTACACACATCTGGAATTAAGCTCCCAGAGGAGGCTAATACTTCAAAAAAGAGGCCAAACATATTCAAAATGTGTGCAGGGCAAGTGGAAGGAGGCATCATTTTGTGAATGCACGTGTGTGTGTGTGTGTGTGTGTGTGTGTGTGTGTGTGTGTGTGTGTGTGTGTGTGTCTGCATATGGTGTAGGTGGACTTCAAATGTGGATCACCATACGCCAACTCATGACCTTCTCATGTCATCAGCTCAAAGATAATCATTACTGTTGAAACAAGGAGAGAAATCTCCTTTGAGCGTGGAGCTCAGAGATTACATGCTGCATCACATGCTTGTTTTGAATTTTCTCTCACAGGCTCCACTTATAGCCATCTTGCTTCTATTTGACAACGTTCCAGCACTTTCCATTGCAGTGGGATCCGTATCAGTTTGACAAACCCAAGGAGAGAGACATAGGGCGGCGCCCTGGATTCAGGGCACATCTGGATTTTGTAGCAGCTCAGCTTTATCTGCTGGCAGATTAGATGTGATGAGCTTGGCTGGTAAACGTGTGGTCTGTGCGACTGTCAACTCCAGACTGATACTGATATTGATCCGCAGGTTGAGACAATTGCCGAGGGGAATCTGTGACTGAGTGTGAGACAGCGAACCTTGAATTAGGATGTAAATATTCGCTCAGGGGATTGGGATGACTGTCACTGTTCACTGTACTGCTTTTAATATCCTGAGAATTTCGTTTGTGTATTTCCCAGTAACTGCCTTTGCTGATGTCGTTTGCGTGCGTGTTCCTGTGTTTGCAGAAATACACAAAAAACATGCAGCTGATTTTCACCAAACATCTTGCAGGGATGTAACATGGTCCGAAGGAGAGACGATACAGTTTCGAGGCCGATCAGTTCAAAGGAGTGAAAATGTTATTTCTTTCCATTGGATTAGGTGGAAGTTCCAGTTATGGCTTTGTGGATATTGTGTAAAGCTCCTACAACAGCTTTGCGTGCAAGTGTCACAGGTTCTTGAAGTATTTTAAAACTCAGGTACAAATATTTATAACTTTATTGATAGTTTACTTGTACAAGATGTACATTCATATTTTGTTGATTCAAAAAGGGGAAAACAAACCGTACGGTGATTCATGTTTAGGCATGCTTGCATATGAAATGATAATCATTTTTATGGGTACAACAAATTCCATGGAGTATTGTTTAGTTCAACCATCCCTGAAATGTTTGTAAACTTGGACACGCTACATTTTTTTGTTTTTTGTTTTTTTTCCGGCAAACAACGCACTACAGCCACACCTCCTAATTCAAACACTTAAAAAAAACATACAAAAATAAATGCAAAGCCATGTAAAAATGTACACTTGTATTTCAACTATTTCATCTTTCATAAACTTTCAGACAAAATAATAAATAAAACACACATGTTTAATTTAAAATGGAGACAAAGATTCTAAACGGAGGTCAGTTAGCAGAAAACGTTTTGTGGAGGTATGCAGACCTGAAGAAGTCTACATGTGGAGCACAGCTCTGGTAGCAGTGTTTTCTCAAAACAATCCAAATTTCCAAGGGGTGTTTTCCGGGACAATTTGTAAAATACACTCGGAATTAGCTGGAAATGAATGATAGCATGCAGCATTATACTAATCTTATTGTAAACGGCTCGGTTTCTAATTAAAATGTTGACTCTATTGTCAAAGTGGATTTTGTTTCATTTACTTTTTTTTTTTTTCAGACCCCAACCATTCATTTCTGCAGCATCCAAAAATGTGCTCATGTCTTCCTCAACAATTGACCTGGTGTATACAAAACTACTTGAATACTTAGGAGGCTTTGTGGGCACCTTTCAACAAAATATACACCGCCTTTGGAAAACGGGTGGCAAAAAAATTCAACACTCCAACAGTGCATGAAAAACAACTGAAAGTCATCGGGTCTCTTAAGCGTTGAGGATTAACTGCTTAGTTGTTTTACTTTTTTGCTATTTACAGTATTGCACTTAAACTGCACACCCTTGCATTTCAGTTTGACTGATGCTTCTTCATATTTTCAGAATTTAAAAAAAAAAAAAAAAAACTTTATCTGAGACCCTTTTGCTGATCACGTGACGATACCAAACCCCCCCTCCCCGGTTTAATTAATAAAGTAGTATCTGCTTGTAGTGCCATTTGTAAACACCCACATACAAGACCTGAAGTGCAAAAGCTATCTTCACTTCTTTACCCAGGATACAACGTAACAGACAGAAAGAAATGAAGAGAGAGCACGCTGTGAGGAGAAATGCAAAGACTCATCAGCACATGCCCAGCAACGCTCGCCCCTCTGCAGCAGAGGAAAGGAGGGAGTCGCTGTTTTTGTTATAGCACAAGTCCATAAAGAGGAAGGATATCGGACCATTATGGAGACCTTTTGCGTTGCAGGTGTTGAATGGCAGTGTTAAAATCAGTTTTATGTCTGCTGTGGATGGAGGCCAGTCCCACACGCTCCTCCGTTAGAGCTCATGCACTTGGCAGCAGCAGGGAACACAGTGGTTGGAGACAATTATGGCCTTTTCTTAAATTTTTTTCTTCATGTTTTGAGCGAGTTCGAGGAGGGAGAGGTGGAGGGGTGGGTGGGGTTGAAATCTGTTCCAAAGCCACCCCCAACAACCCTCTGCATTGTCAGCATGGCGGCAGCAAGTGTCAGCGAGGCACCGCTTTAGGCCCTGCTGCTGCCTGCCACTTTGATTTGTTCTAACATCTTCTGGTCTGACGGGCCCCGGCCCGGCCCTCAGACAGACATCCACATGTGTTTGTACGGTCCTTGGGATGTGATCTGTGCCTGGAGTGGACTGAGCCACTGGCCCCGCAGAAGTCCTGCCTGTTGGGCGAAAAGTAAAAGGTGATTTCATTGGTATTTAAGTACCGTTCTCTAAAAGTGGTTTGTTTTGGCAGCTGGTTTTGTGACAATTTTCTCGCTCCCTCCTTTTTTCTTCCTCCACTGTTCTCCCCCTTTCTCTCTCACATACAACTCTCTCTCCCCCTCTCTGTATGTGTTCCTCTCTTTCATTCTCTCAGTGTTTTTGTTTAGTTTTAGCTGTGAGTGTCACGGCCCTTTCACAGGCTCAGTCTTGTGTGAGAGGCGATTATGGGCATCAGGCGAGCGGAGGGGCAGCCCGGTGGGGTCAGAGTCCCAGAGCCTCGGTGTGTTTTCTTGCCTTGAGTCGCAGGTCTGCGATGCTCGAGTTCTTGCTGTTGCTTTTGGCGGCTGCTGCCACCGCTGCCGCCGCAGAGGCCGAGTCGGCAAGCGATGCGATTGGTAGTCCGAAGGGAGGGGGCGGGAACATCAGGTAAGGAGCGTGAGCAGCCAGGTGAGGGTGCAGGTGGGGGTGGGAGTGGGTGACCCCGTCCAACTGGAGCTGGGCTTGAACCTGCGGCAACAGCAAAGTTAGTCAGCAGCCGCGGCGCCTTGAGCCACGCATGTGTGAAGAGGGTCAAGGATTTAGGTTTCACAGTCTGACACTATTAAATTCCCCCTCAACATTTTACCCCCTCAAAGCTGTTGCTTACTCTGTGTTTTCTAAGAAAACAGTTGTGAGCCACACTCTGCGCTTTAGCCCTTTTTCATGTCAGCTATTCTAAAAGTTACTGAATCACACATTGCTCTCAGACACCACATCCAATTTAATCGACCAGAATCAAAGTCTTTCTAGGACCCAGAACAGATTTGTTTAATTCAGACTGAGGAGTCCGTTATACCCTTGGAAATATGCAGTCTTGTTATTCCTGATTATGTATTCAATTGCATAAATAAACAATTTTGCACTAAAAAGATATTCACATATTTGGAGTTATAAATATTTATCCAGACATATTCCTGAGTCAAGGGAAAAAAGAAACCATAAGGAGCATAGAATATCAGTTTTCACATTCTTGGCAATTATTTTATAAGAAGTAGGTGAAAATTAAGCATCCGCTTACTTCAGAGGGAGCGAGCTGAGCCTGTTGCCATTTCTCATGTGATTCAAACACCACAGGAAGAAGTGGGAAAGTATTTTGTGCTTTCTTTTCCAACCAAAATAGAACGATACAAAGTCAAAGCTTCAACTAAATATCCTAAATAGACTTTTTCTCTTTCATATCACCATCACAACGAAAGGAGCAAACAAACACGACCTCCAGCAGGTTTTTCATATTCAATAGCTCCTGAAATCAGGTTCGAAGCAGCTCTGACTCCGAATCAATGAGTTCACTTCGTCCTGCACCAAACAGGTGGTGACGGGACGTTTTTTGACTGTATTGTAAAGAATAGAAGGATGAGAGGGAGCTGTATGACATGAACCTCACCCCACCAAAAGAGCCCCGTTCTACATATTTCATTAGAATATCTGCTTGCTCTGCCTGCTTCAGCTAAGCACAGCGAGGCTCTCTCAGTACGCAGGCCTCCACCCCACCACTGCAGCTCAACGCCAATATCCATCAGAGCCCTCTCCATTCCTCGCTTTCATCATCCCTTTTATGTGCTCACGCCTGCCGCACTGTTGGATTAATTAGGGCGCTGCTTTTCACGAGGGTCGAGCAGACAACATAGCAACCAGGATGCAAAAGCAGATAGCGGTGGATCACATGTCTGTCCACCGCCCGTACCCAGCGCCTCCCTTCTCCAGCCAGGAGGTGAAAGGTGCACTGAGCTGCTTCCTCTTCCCCTCCAACACTTTCATCACTGCGTCTAATGACCACACATGCCCTATAGATTAGTCCGACTGCAGACGGAACTCACACTTGTTCTTTAACTCCCCATTGCCCTCCACGTCACGAGCTGCTGAATCATCTTCTCAACTTTCTTACATTTAATCCGCTGCCGTGTAAATCTTTCAAGCTTCCACCAATAAGAGAGGGCGGCCTACCTGTTGGAAGGGCATCCGGAGGGCGCCCATGTTGACATAGGGTGCTACTCTGCAGGCGTCCAGGTGACTGCCGCTGCCCAGGATCACACCTGGAGAGAAGGGAAAGATGTCTGTCAGACAGCCAGACAGTTGTTGTTATATGAGATGAGGAGGTCATAGTTTTCCAGTTTAAACAATGCTCAAATTGTGTGACATAATAATAATAATAATAATAATAATAATGATAAAAAACAGGTTTAGAATAAATGTATGAACATTTACCTTTGTGCATCTGGTTTTCTTGTTTTCGACATTTTGCTCTTCTGTTCTGAAACCAAACCTGAAATTGAAAAGAAAAATGGTCTGTGAGACAAAATGCCAAAAACGTTTCAGGTTTGACAGAAAATATGATAATAATAAGAATAATTATTATTACATTATAGTTATTATTACATTATAGTTTAGGAATAATTACATTTGCCAAAAAGTTTGTGTTGTATGTGTCTGTGTCTATTACGTGTGTATGTGTGTGTTGATTATGAAAAAAAAACAACAACATCACGTCAGTTTTGTGTCACAGACAAAGTGTCACAGAAAAAGAAAAGCCCATGTCGAGACAGAGCCACGTAACACAGATTATTACGATTATGATTATTTATTATTTATGTTATTGTTTATTTATGTATTTATTTTACAAGATTTATGTGCACAACACCATTTATATTACTGACATTTAATTAGACTGGTGCAGCTGTCAAATCTCATTTTATAATAAATCATACAAGCTTTTCAAAATAAAACCAAAATATAGATTTTTATATTTTAAAGAGTTAAGCCACAAATTAATAAAGTTAAACTACAAGCAAATCTCTGTCTTCTCAGAATAATAAAGCAAAATTATACTAAAAACACAAGAGCCCTTTGTGGTATATTTCGTTTCTAAAATTTTTCAAAGACAGAAACAATGTCAGTTTGCTGAGTCTCTTTGAAGCTGCAGGCGATTGTTTATCTCTTTCTCCCCCTCTCTCTCTCTCTCTCTCTCTCTCTCTCACACACACACACACACATACACAGACACACACACACGCACACACACACACACACCCCTCCTAACCCCCTCAACGATTATCATTTACAGATGCGGAATTAGCGGCTCCTCGGACCAGAAGGTCGCAGAGTGATGATGAAGATGAGCTGAAGTCATTTAGAGCTGCGTCGTTCAACACTTACTGGGTCATAAATAACCGATTCGACAATACGACTTGTTGTTATTATTATTATTATTATTATTATTATTATTATTATTATTATTATTATTATTATTATTATTATTATTATTATTATTATTATTATTATTATTATTGGCAGAGGTGCAGGTGCTTTGGCACACACGCAGCAGCCCCTCAGATAAATGAAGGATAATATTGGACGGGCCGGGGATCAATTCCAATTATGCGCCAGTATGTTAAGCAAAGTGAACTACACTGGTTCAGACAGTTATTTCTTCATTAAGGGCCACTCAATGATGCGCTTCACAAACACCCTAATCTCATTTCCGTTTTGATTTTTTATCACAGACAGTGAATAATGACATTTAATTTAGCTGCGCGCCAGAAAGCCAGAGATATTAGTGGTAAGTGAATTAGTGCCTGCTCCTCACCGAGCTCTCATAACTTTCAATTAGATTCATTGACAGCTGCTCGGAGCAGGTTAGGAGCCTGTAACACTCAGTCAGCCTGCACACAGCATCACTCCGGCCCTCTGTTAAGTTACAGTGCCTCGATTTTTCCCCACAAAAGAACCAGCTGCAGGTCTGTTAAAGAAAAAAAAAACCTCCATAAATGAATCCGCTGTTTTATTGGAGATAATTGCACTGTTAGAAGTCAGAGTTCTCCTCCATGTGCTGCTGTAAACTGTGGTGGTGTTTATTCATCCGATTAGTCGAGGAGCAGCAGGGTTGAGTCCGAATCGAGTTATTTTCCAATCTGCTCCGCGGGGCGACACTACATCCAGCAAACGTAGATATTACAAAGAAAACGAGGAGTGATACGAGGTGACACGCAGTCATCCGGGCTCTTCATTCATTTCAATCATTGCTTGGACTTTATTTCATTTTTTATCTTTTTTATTTTTTTCACCCTCGAGGCTGCAGACCTGCTGCTGCACATGTAACATTCACTGACCCCCGTTAAATTGAGTTATTTCTAGTGACACCACATGTAAGAGAGTTTATTTTGGAGTTTATTTGCACGTCTAATTCATATTTTATAGAAAGTGGTTGCTGTTGATTGAGGGAATATACTGCATATTTAAGGAATAATGTAGCTGAACACTTCTTTTTTATATGAGGAGCTCATTTTTATAACTCATGACTTAAAACATAAAATAGGCTCAGGCGGTAATCCAGCTCTACTTTTGCCCTCATGGATTATTGGAAACAATGCATTGTTGTACACGTTTTCCAATATTTCCTACATTTTCCCACAGATTTTCACAGGCAGATACTTTCAGAGAACGTAATTTGAGTAGATATGACGGATGGGATGAGTCCAGACGCTGTTGTCATCCACCCACAGTCAGTTGTTACGGGAGCATCATCAGGAAAAGCAAGAAAAGAAAAAAAAAAGAAGAAAAGAAACAGCGTGCCCTCACCTGGACCCGGGCCTCGGACAGGCCGAGCCGCTGGCTCAGCTCCTCCCGCATGAACGCGTCCGGATAGTGCGTCTCGTCGAAGAGCCGCTCCAGCTCGTTGAGCTGCTCCAAGGTGAAGTTGGTGCGACTCCTGCGCTGCTTCAGTTTGCCCTGAGCGTCCTCGTCCTCCGACTTCACGTCCTCCTTCTTCTCCTTGCACTCGTATATTCCTGTGGAAACCAGCCCAGAGCCAGAGGAGACGGTTCATCATTTTCACACCTCCACATTGACATGGATGCTTGGACATGACTGTCCTCTGCA
>CAAKHB010007198.1:179644-192379 GCA_901007665.1 Aeoliscus strigatus | reverse complement strand
CTCTGCTGTTAAGCCACTGACTGACTATGGTGCTGAACAGGAAGTGTCACACACACACACACACACACACACACACACACAGGTCTGCACTTACACTCTCACAGTAAATCTTATAAATCAGTCAATGCATGGCATGTAGGACTAATCACTGCAGGCAAGAAACGAATTAAAGAGCAAAGAATTAAGATTTAGGCCGAATTATTCGCCTCCGGTACAGTGGCTGAGGTCATTTCAGGGCATTAACGAAGTAAAATGGAGCAGTTGCTCTTCAGTGTTTGTTTAAAATCTTCATCAGTCTGTATGGTGCAACTTACTACAGTGTTCTTTCTGCCAGCAGCTGTCATTTAATGTGTATTTGTTTCACAGAGTACTACCGACGACACATTTACATTAGATCAATTATTTAGCATCATATATCCGTGTTTTTGCTGTAGGATAATTATTAGAAAATGAAAATAATTTCCGTCCTAGCCTGTGCTGTTGTTCTAATACAGATAACATCTGCTGTCTTTTTTAAATAATAATGCTCATTTAATTAGATTTATTTTTCTTTTTATTATTATTTTGGAGTTAAATCTGAAAGTGATTTAACAGATTTGGTTTAATTTACATGGATACCAATTTCTCCAACTATCGCCATTAAATGTAACAATTTACGACGTGTCCGGTTGTTTTATAAATAGAAAACTAAGTCAGACAGTTTATTTGATAATTTCAGGTGACAAATATTCCGGTTTTAATTTAGGTAAAATCACCAATGACCACATATAATGAAGCTGTACTTAAAAACAAAAATACAACTTTTATATATCCATATATTTTGCTTTGGCTTGAAAACAAGCAATCCTGAAATGGTTAAACTGATGGACCCGCCTCCTGCTGTGTGGAATGATCTTTCTAATAACACAATTACAACTTTGAGAACTGAACTCTTTTTTGTTTTTTTCTTACTTTTTACGAACACACACGCGAACTTGACAAGAAGAGACACTTCTTTGCCTGTAAATGTCCGACGAGCAAAAACAAACTCACCTTCTGTCGCCCTGGAAACATTAAAGTCCTTGAGTTTGTCCTTGTCCAGCTCGACGTGCTCCTTGAACAGATGCACCGGGCAGTGGCCGCTGTCCGTTAGGTCCGGCAGGCTGCTCTCCGGACTGCCCAGCTCCCGGGCTCTCGCCAAGCCGCTCTCCAAAACTTCCCGGTACGTGATACTCTCCTTGTTGCTCTCCTTGCTCTTCTGATCGAACGACTTGGACACGAACGCCGTCAGCTCCTCCATGGTCTGTCGCTCAGGAGTCGTCCTGCTCGGGGAAATCCACGGTGAAGTCGTCAGTGTTTTTGCTGCTTTTGCTCTCAAATACGCGGATGATTTTTTTTCTCTCTCTCTCTCCCTCTCTCTGGTTTGTTTCTGTGGGGGGGAGAGGTGGGTTGGGGGGGGGGAGAGGCTGATGCAGCAGCGATGGATAGAAGGGGTGGAGAGGAGGTGAGATCACTCCTGCTGTTGTGACTGTGTATTTGAGAGCTCAGTATTTATACACGGCCACCTCAGCCCAACCCCACCCCCTCCACCCCCCAGTCCCCCTCCCTCCCCGAGCTCGGTGTCTTGAGCAATTACGGGCCGACTCGACTTCGCAGAATTCAACTTTCAGCAGCTTTTTCCTCCTCCTTCTTGCACAAATCAATGATGGAGCTGATGGAGGCGGTTAAATGAATTACGGGGTCATTAAAATGCCCACGGTGAATCGCTCCTGCGAGAGGAATCTATATTAATTAATTCCACAAAAAAGGAAAAAATGTAATGAACAGGATTGCAGCTTTTGTTGAGTTCCGTTTATCCGAAAACACCTATAACCACAGTTTTATCAGCTACATGGACTGACTCAGGTGCATTAAACCACAGTTCAACAGTGATTTTCATCTTTTAAAAAACTACAGTAGGATGTTATGAAGCTGCAGCTTTTTATTAGTGGTAAATAACATGACCTTTTCTTCTCCTTCGATGATGTTTCAGTCCTAATATTCTGGATCCCACTCAGGGAAAAGTTTACACCACTGACCAGACACAGCATTATTGGACATAATTAATATTTGTGTGCCCACTGAGTATTTACTTGTGGTTTCCGGTTACAAATGTGAGATACCAATCAATAGATGGGGTGGGGGTGTTGGACGTGATCCACAGCGGCTGGGCTCTGTCTCAGGCGTTCATCACACCGGCACGCAGGCACCAAAGGCCGGCAGAGGCTGTGATCCCCAGGGTGCGCCACCCTCAGCTCTCTAATGACCCGATCTGATGTCTCTCGTTTATCAGGGCGCCTGACGCACGCGTCCAAGTCTCCCCGGTGCCGTGAATTGCTCCTTTTGGGCAAGTAAGAGACCTAAATCCCCTTTAAGACGCCAATCAGCGCTGCCCGTCGCGTGCCTCCATCACCCTGCAGTAAACGGGCTTTTACCAAAGACCCGCGGAACGAAATCACCCTGGAAAAAAAGCAGGAGAAAATTAAATGTAAGACTTTACGCTTGTGCCAACGTTTGGCCTTTCGGTATTAATTTTAGTTTAGCACTTGGATATTTTGGAGAGCTTTGGAAGTTGTTGTTTTTTTGTTTTTTTTATAAACGAAACTGATTTATTATTCAGCAGCCAAATTCAACACATGCGGCAATTTCAAACATATTGTCTTGTATTTTGAAGCTCATCTCAAGACTAATTTATTATTCCTCGCTGCAACAAAATATTCAGGCAGAATAATAACGCGCCAGAAGGCCCAGTGGCAGCGTGTGTTTAATATGAATGACGACCACAGTGACAATTCAAATGAGCCTAATGTCTAACACCGTGCGCCCCTCTTTAATGTGTGTGTTTTACATTTCACTAGATTTTTCCTCCCTATTCATTACACAATAACGAGCAGGTTTCTCTGTCGAAAGACTTAAAGATGATTGCCTGTAATCTAATTTTAAACTTGAGGTACTTGGTGTCCAATCAGCAGCAGCTTTGAGGAATATCAGAGGAAATCCAGGAGGGATGCTCTCTACGCACCGACGCTGCTGTCGCTGCAGTTTAGTGGCCTTAAAGGAGCCTCAATCATATTCCACTGCGCTCCCTGCTGCAAGTGCACGGCAGAAAAACGGTACAATGCACCTTTAATTAATCACGTATTGAACACCAATATTACTATATCTGCTGCAGCCAAATCATTACTGTTATTATTATTGCACAATAATAATTCATACATGTGGAAAATGTTAATGTAATTTCTGCAGAAAAATACTTTTCTGTCTTTACTGACAAGATAAATAATGTATAGTTAATGTCTAATAATAAACAATTATTTTAAATCAATGCAGCCCATCAGCTTTCACCAGTGTCTCTTGTTATTATTGTTTGAATACTGTCCACTAGTGTGTGCACCAACTTAATTCTGATATATAATATTGATATAATTTAGAGTCTATAAATGCACCAAACAAACCAAGAAAGACAGGATTTTTTCCCCTTTCCTTTCCTTCTTTTCATCTGTTGCAAATATTGTGCACGATCATCATGTCCTGATCATCTGTGTGCTGGGAATAAGATGAGGAATTTCTTCTCTACCTGCTGCTGAAGGCTTTGGAACGTTATCAAGACATCAGCAGAGTTAAATACGTCTGCGCCGGCTGGAGGCAAGTGGGGGTGTAGCAGAGGAAGTGGGGTCATGTAACAAAGCCATGAGTGGTTCAGGATTGTGCTGCCCCCAAAGATCGTGCATGAGACGTCGGAGCTGGCCTGTGCTAAGGTTTGAGCCCCTCTGGCTTTGCACAGAGGAGGGGACGGGGGAGTGAGTGTGAGAGAGCAGCTGCTGCGATTGATAAACATCCTCCCTCTGACTCTACTGCACTTTTTCAACCTGCCTCACTAATCACTCATCTGTGATGATCCAAAATACACATCTGATTTCTCTCTTTTTTTTTCATGTCAGCAAAATCTGTAACAAAATAACATAAAATGACTTCAGCATTACATGCAGGTCCAATACTAGAATCACAGGATCAGACCTGGGAAATAAACAGATGTGTATGAAAACATGATTCCCGTGCTGTTCTCACTGAAGTGTTTGCAAGATGCACTTAAGTGAAAATGTTTCAACGAGAAGAAAGAGCAGTATTTCATAAGTGAACCATGTTGTCAGTTATATCTTTCTTTCTTCAGGGGAGAAGAAATTTTGTCTCAGTCTGACTATAATCTTTTTTTAGATAGCTAGGTGAAGCAAAGTGCATCCATACAGATGTATCATTCACTGTCTATGTGTTAGAGAGGGGGGACGATGCAGTTTGATTGGACATAAGAATGATGTTTCTTTTAGAGCAGCACCTGAATGTAAATATCATCATCTTCATTGGTTGTGTAATTACACATGAAGCTACGAGGACATTTCCTCTTCGTCTTTCCAAGAGGACATCCTGTTAATGATTCTTGGTAAGTTTAGCAGCGCTTGGGCTGCTCAGTAGGCTGCATGTGATTGTGATCCTGATCTAGGTGCGTTCTCCAGTGCCGCAGGTCCACAGAGACCAAAGGCTGTGCTGTCTTCAAAAAGCCTTGTGTGCTATTGAAACTAGAAAAAGAAAGAAATAAACAATGTGCCCAACATTATCTTGCACTCGACAGGAATGTTTTGGGAATATGTGGGCTCTCTTTTCAGGATTGTTATTTTTCCCTGCGTATTCTCTAACTGCTGTCTATCCACGGGGCACCAAGGCCTCCCGAGGAAAAGAGGAAAAAAAGCATGAAATTGACATTACACCCTTGAATTCAGAGCAGATTTGGAAAGAAAACACATCCACGATGCTTAAAAATCAAACAGCGCCCCCCTCTCTCTCCTTAACAAGCCATTTGCTCTTCAGGTTTCATTGACTCATTAATTACTAACATCAACGTGAAATCATTTCCTCACAGTTTTATCCAGAAAAACGAGTACTTCACAACATCAAGCCTCTATACAGAGGCTGTTATGGTCACATCCTCTGGGGAAATACAACAATTTATACAAATCAATAGCGTTCAAATAATTCATGACTGATCACATGGTATTTTGGCGCCTTATTTGCGGTAGAAAAAAATATGTTTTGTTTGGTTCCCAGAGGGCAACATGAAAGACTCGGGGAGAGGCGGGGAGAATTGGGAGTGGAACTGGAGAGAGTGCACGAGGATAATAGGAGGACATTGATCATTTGGTGCACGAGGAGACAACTGAACCTGTGAGTCAAGGCTAACAAGATGTATCAGTGATACATTATTTACACGCGTCTGGGCTTCTCGTGTACGTTCTGTTACAACAGGTTTGCATCATCGTTCCCCAGAGGGGCCACAGAGCCATGACCTGAAACCATGCTGAGCAAAATACTATTTGTGTAATTGCCTGAATCTTACTCTTCCTGTTGTATTCATTCTTACAAGAAAGAAATAAAGCCAATTTCTACTGTCATTGCACTGTCTGACGATATAATGAAATCTAGCCCAACCTCTTCGGAGCAGAGGGCAGCCACATACGACACCCTGGAGTCCACCTCCGGTTCCATCGAGGAGCTTTCATTCCAAATGAGCATGTCTTTAAAATATGCACAGCAACAAGCAGTACAAACCAGTGTTGTCCATGTGGCATATTCATCGTGCTGCATACATTATAGGGAATCCTAATTTGGACAGTGTTAGTCAGTCACAGCTTGTAATCAAGATTCATTTAGTAAATGCAGAGATGGATCAAGTTCCCTCTTGGCAGGGGCACCATCCCACAGACATGTTAACAACGTCTTCAGAGACCAATGAGGCCCATTTACAATAAGTGTCTGTTTTAAGTCGCTTGCTTTGTGTGCGTATGTGTTCGTCTCGCCACAGCAGGCTATAAGGGGTCCCTCTGGTGTCAGCCGGGGAGCAGCCATGTGAGGCAGGCCGGCTTTTATGGAGCGATGCTACACTTTCTCAATCACACAATTAAAAGCCCAGTCTGGAGAGACGAGCTATCTTCTGCTCACGGCTCAGATAGAAAGAGAGAGAGTATCTTTTACAGAGAGTGATTTATGCTGTGGTGGTGAGGAAAGAGAAGTCCTTGATAGATGGCTTCATTAGAATTAATTAACAGAACATAAGAGTCGACTCAGACAGAGGAGACATAGCCAGGAGAGGATTAAGAGAGCGGATTTGACGGCTAGAAAAAGGTGAGAAAAGCACAGCGAAGGGGAGAAGGGATCAGCGAATGGAGAACAGATGCCAGAGATTATGATGTGATGCTGAAAGAGGAGATTTGTTTTTATGGGAGAACCTTGAAAGGTTACTTTGTGAGAGCTGTGCCTCCTGCAGCTCGGACTCATGACACCAGCAACTTTTCATATCAGCCATCACAATACGTTGACACAAACCATGGTGTCTGATAGCGACACACCCTTTTGCATCTGTATGAGCTGCAGCAGGCTCTTTGTGTTGTGAGGCGACACTGCGTGACCCTGACACACGTCTAAGCATGATCTTCTCCTTAATCACTACCATTTGGTACAGTCACGGTCACCTCTTACAGTGCAGAGTCATTGCAAATGACACATTCACGGTCGCTGTTAGATGCTAAACTGCACTATGTATATATACCTGGAAACCTACCCAGTGCAGAGGAATGAGGCCAGACATGTTTGGAGCTTCCGTATGACGTCACTGGAGCCTGAGTCTGCAGACTGATAAGTTGTGTATTATGTGTATTATATGAATGGACAAACACAAAGGGTGCCTCGCGTGTTAGCCTGATGTATAAGAGTGTGAGGCTTTGATGGTGCTTTGTAACACACAGTATAGATAGATAGATAGATAGTGTTTATTTATCCTTTCAAAACATTTTAATACATAATACAATAATAATACAATCAAGACGACACAACCAAGGTACCCACATACCCATGTTCACCCATTCAGTTTAACAGCGTAATATTGAAAGGTATAAAGGACCTCTGGGCATGGGACGTCATGAGACTGTCTAGTGATTCTTTGAGCTCAAATAGAGAGATTTTAGACACACTGCTTCCTGTTGCCCTGAACCCGTTTATCAACAGTCCACCAGTTAGGACAGTGTGTACATACGTTATGTGGGTCTGTTGCTGTGTCACAGCCGTGTGAAGAGTGATCCAACATGTGCCGCAGGCGGTGTCTGTTGGCTGAAGGCAGGCTTTGATGGGCAGAATCACTGCATCTCTTCTATCAGACGTGTCTATCATATCGCCCCTTTGAATTTCTCATCCCGCCTCTAATGTTACAGAGGCCACAGCCCCAGTGACTGCAGTCAACGCTCAGTTCATTTTTCACAGACCTCAAGGCCCGTTTGACATCTTTAGATGTGGCTTTTAGACATCGAGCACAGGTGAGATGTTGATGCAATATTTCTAAGGTATCCTGGTGTGTCACATTTGATATTTAAGGCAACTGCCAGATGCACAGACAAGTACCGCCACTGCTGCATGATGAAAACACTGAGATGTTTAGCCGAAGAAGGAGGCCAGTGTGAAAAAATCAGTGACAAACATACTGTGATCAGCAGTAAAAGCTGTACATTGATGACGACTGAGTTTAATTCAAAGATATCAACTGCAAAGTACGGTGAACGCACATGGGCTGAGTTCAGTTCCTTGAACGTTCAGCTGAGGCTTCGCCAGATCAGATCTTCTGGTGTCCTGGCAACTTTGGATAACTCTGCTGATCCGGTGATCTGGACTAGGGTACAGACACAAGAGGCGGTCATCGCACAGTGCTCAGCGGTTGAGCAGGTTGGTTGTCAACTTACCAGAAGGTTCCCAATTTGAATCCTGTCCCTCTGCATCTTTGCATCTCAAAGTGCATCAAAAATAGAGACCAGTTCTCAGAGGCTAAACGAGGTTAGTGGATGTAAGCTAACATATGAAGGAACAACATGAAGGCTACATCTACTCCACCTGAAGATTCTGTTCAAGAAAATCAACCAGCTGTTCAAAAGTGTCAACAAACAGATTGCTGGCCTTAGGAAGGATTCTCACTGGTTCTCCGTTGAAGTGACAAGAACAAAAGCTGGACAAAAATGACAGAAAGGAGGAAAGAAATGGGTCTAAACTGAGCCCAATTGAAAGGCTACTTGACTTTAGGCCAATTTTCACATGATGTCATGGCAGAGAATACATTTCCAGTGATGTCTGTAATCAACATCTGGCATGATAAATGTGTGGTGTTACATAACTTTTAGAACATTTATATTAGACTCTGTGACACCCCAGTGAAGTCGAGCTTGTGATGACATCTCTGATGACATGATCTGTAATGTTGAGCAGCAGGATGAATAAATGCTCGAAAGTACACGCCACGTAAACATGGCGAAGAGGAAGAGGGATGCTGCTGTTGCATTTGTTAATTTAGCTGATGTTATCTCTGAAGGATGATGTCTTTGGGACAGCCTGGAACACGTCTGCAATCAGTTTTTATTCCAGTACACACACACACACACACACATACACACATACACAGCACGTTTTGTTGCAGTGATTGACGGATTCTTGTACTGACGAACTCACCAGTTTTCCACTCGAGAGCAAGAATTTAAGCTAGCTTGAGTGCTTAAAGTGATGTGTCAGATTCAGATGGAAAAGCAACATAAATGACTTTTTTCTTCCATAAAGGCAGTGAAGTCAGCAAACAAGAGAGTAAAAAATACATCCGCTCCTCTGACTGATCAGTAATCATCATCAGTATCTCACTCAGCTACATATCTGATGTTATGATTCTTATAACATATGCTTTATCTGCTCTGGGCCTCACCGTCATTATAAACTGCTAGCTGACAGCGCAGTGAGATGCTGCTGGGCGGGTGCACCTGTCACGAGCCATCCATCTATCTACGTCTGCCCTAACTCACATCGGACTGAAGGAAGACGACCCTCAGAAGACCACAGCCGCCTCACTGGCTGCAAGCAATAATTAATCTAATTAGCTCTATGTTCATTGGACACGTCTATAGGTGCACATACGTGAACCTAAAATGTGTCATTTTAAATGTAGAACATAACAAATTTGTGTTGGAGTTTTTCTTCTTCTTTTAATCATATCTCCCCTATCTCTCGTTCCCTACCTCCTGCTCTGGCATCCATTCATCACCACTGCAATAGATTCGGGCACCAAACACATGGTCACATGACTAGAATGGGTAATCAGTAGGTATTAGTGTGTGTTAACAAGCCCTAAGCTAAAAGACGATTCCCCTCTCTCGAAATTAAAGAGATAACACAGCAGAGCAAAAAAGCAAATGGCCCCAAGCCTCCAGCTATGCTCCCTTCCAAAGTTGTTTTCCCGGAAAATTAGGTGATTGACTAATGGCATAAATGCTGTTAATTACCAGCACCAGTACCCCAAACAGTCGTCGCTGCCTGTAACTAATAAGAAATCAATTAGCTAATGAATTGGTCATTAAGTGAAAAGCTAATCTTGGCCGAGGTATTTTTTTAATGATTATTTTTTGCGTATGATCCTGGCTAATTGCCGTTGTCATATGGCGCTCTTAGCTTTCAGCATGCCTAATGAAGCTTCATTAGATCATAACTGGCACTCTTGGAAGATTCGCAGGCAAACCTGCTTCCCAATTATTTTTAATTGCCAGCCATTCTGCACAAACAAGTGCCGCTGCACCTTGTGGAACAGGAGCGCTCAGGCTGCCTGTGCTGTGTTTCCTTCATGACTTCATTTGAAGCGATTAGACACTAGGACAGGGTCATCGCCGAGCTGTTGTTGTCTGTGGTTGGATTTAAAGAGCCCAGCAGTTTGAGCTGATGGGCTCGTTGTTGTGCTGCTGTCTTCACTTTGATTCAGATGGAGGAGAAAACTGATGCCTCCATCATGGCTGTGTGTCACCCATGAGCAACGACACCAGCAGACACGTTTTCTCTGCTTATGACACGTGGACAGACAAAGAAGGATTCGTGCCTTTAACTGGCACAATTATAAAAGCACAGACGGGGACCAACAAATATGATGCCTGCACCATCGTACCTGTACATATGTCAGCTACAAGAAAACAAAGGAGAGAGAGAGAGAGCATCCCTCCTGGGCATGAATAATTAAGAAAAAAACAAAAGAGGCTTGCTGTGTTTTTTCCCCCTGTATCTCCGTCTTTTGTGTGTCTAGTGAACCCCAGTGTAGTGTACTGTGAGTTCTCCACTAATAGGATGGAGGATCATTCTCTCCATGGTGCTCACACAACACATGTTTCCAATCTGACCCTGGATAAGTGTCTTTCTCTAACGGGAAGAGGCTTTTGGTGAAAGCAGAATTGCTGGAACCCTGTCAATCTCACAGATACATTTTGACAGTTTATTCCTTCCCCTCAAACATCGGGTCTGTTCCTCTACCATTGCTCTGGATGACAAATACAAACAAATAGTTCCAATGGCAAAGGACCAAAGCCATGTTTTGTTTTGACACCAAAGAAATGGATCCAAATTCAGTTTGCTTGTTCTCAAAATCAATATTTAAACAGAGTAGTTAAGCAAATGGCGCTACGCAACATTTAAAGCACCTGCAGCTTGTGAAGATATCCTGTTCAGGATATTCATTCAGCTGTCAAACAAAGAAATAATCCAATCAGTTTGTGTTGCCTGAATATCAGCCCTTTGAGACAGTCGCCAATGCCTCTAAATTCCAGGAGCATCATTTTGCAGCCAAGGCCTCTGATTTGTTGATGCCAAACACACTCACTGTAGGTGCTTTTGTGCATTTGTGTGTGTGTGTGTGTGTGTGTGTGTGTGTGTGTGTGTGTGTGTGTGTGTGTGTGTGTGTGAGTCACACAGAGAGAAGGGTTGAAATTACTTCCCTGGCACGCCAAAGTTTGACGGTGGATGAATGGCCCGCCAGATGTCTATCAATATTTAGCAGTAAACATCCCAGGCAGGGGCGGCGATGTGGCAGCTGAGGTGGTGCACATCTGAGTGGTTGACTTTCATTTTAACTGCTTAAACTGGAATGTAAAGCCCCTCTGAAACTGGAAGACCTGACAACAGCTTTGCATATCAGGAATATTACCCCCACCTACAGTATGTTGAACCAGGATCTAGGTATATGAGGGGCTTAGTTACACTTTAATCAGTGGAGTCCACAAACGTGTAATAGTTGTCTTACAAACATTTACAGAGATCAGGGTTTCCTTATTTAATGAATGGAGGGACACATTTGCAAAATTTCACTGAAAGAGATGTGAAACATTATTGGAGATTCCCTGTCTCTTTATTTATGGCCGGTCAGAACAGTCTTTATTCATTTCTTAGTTACAAGATGCTGATGAAACGGGGAAATGACATCAGAATGGATTTCTGTCGAGAAAGTTGAGAGGAGACGTCTCACTGTCTGACCATAAAATCCTGGATAAACGGTTGGATTTCACACACAGTTGACTGCGTCATTTAGGATTTCCATTAATTGTTGTTTTCAAATCCTCAGAAAATACGAATAAATCAACCAAATTTCCCTGTCACCCAACAACAATGGGATCGCAAGCACAAACACACACTTAAATCATATTAAAACACATCTAACTACAGTTAATGACGCAGGGGGAACATATGCTCACCAGAGTCAATAGAATCATTAGAAAAGCACACAGTGGGCCGTGGATGTGCCAGAACCACAGCGGAGGAAAATATGTGAGGGCCTAGATTCCCTGTCCAAGTTCGTTACTAAGATCTAAACCCATCAACGATGACACACACTTAGACACACTTTCTATTTCTATAGCGTCCATTATGCAAATTCAATGTTAGTTTGTGTGGGTGCAACCAGGTCTGCGCCTCCTCTCACATCCACCCTGCCCATGTCCACACATCATGTCTGATGACATGTGATGCTCTTTGACCAATCCACTGAGGAGTGAGTACGTGTCGGGGAAGTAAGATAGACAGGAGCAAAGACAGCGTGTCAGAGTTAAAGGCAAACAGACATTAGGCTTCCCAGAGCTGACGCTTCTCTCTCTATCTCTGCTCCACACTGCACTTTATAAAATTTACATGACGCATCAGAAAGGCCACAAGAGCCTCTTTGGTTGTGGAACTATGCCTGAAAAATACATCAGTCGCTATCTTTTCCGGCGGAGAAGCTGTGAAACAGAATGAAAATACACTTCACACACAGTCATGCTCACATGCACAAACAAAATGGCACACAAAACGGCAAAGGACTAGTCATAGATTTGACACACAGAGGCACGTTAATTGCATGCAAGCTTCACCCTGCACGTCTGGGAAACAGTGGGATGTAGCTTCTTGGTGTCATCTCTAATCGCTGTGATCTAAATGTATAAGAATTGATGGTGCCTTCCACCAAATGCTGTTATGGGGGGCCTGGTTTGTTTATTTAATGAAGCCAGTGTCACAGCGGATCTGCGTCCTTGCCGTTGGAAGCAGTGGCAGGTGTTGGTGGCAGATTTCCCTCAAACAGGGTCACTGAATTAACAAATCAAATTAACATAACACTGGCGTCAGATCTAGGGGCCTATTTCTCTGGCACGGCTGTCCCTGTAGTTTGCCTGTGTGGATGCTCCCCTCTTGTGTCCAGATGTCCCCACAGTGCCAGCGTCCCTCCTCACACACTCAGCTGGACCCAAATACAAACACTGGCAAAGATGGGACCTTTACTTTACCAATACCAATCTTTACAGCTGAAATCGTGACATATCTCAGCAACATATTACAACACTATTGGGGTTTACAATATGG
>CAAKHB010007198.1:152826-168794 GCA_901007665.1 Aeoliscus strigatus | reverse complement strand
GGGGGGGGTTGCTGAGTAGATGCACAGCAGCAAGCAGTGAAGCAGGGCCCTTCATTATAGGCCGTAATGAGTACATTCGTTCCAGATACAACAGACTGGGAACCTTTAGTTGCATTGTTTTGTTTTAGCACCTTGTGCAACAAATCAACTGATTTACATGGCTCAAGTGCCTTCATTTGTGTGAGTATGTAACAGACACGGAGCTTTGCCACAGCGCAGGGTTGTTTGGTTTCCCCCACACACACTTTCCTCTCATTATGTTTTGACATGCAGAAACCATTATCGCCACCACAGCAGCATCAAGCAGGAGATGTGGCAAATCTTACAGTAGAAAGATTCCAGCTAAACAAATAACATTTGTAACAACAAATCCTTTAAATTGGCTGTGACCTTTTAACACTGACACATTTTAATAGTATTTGTGACACTTTTTTTTGCCGCCAGTGGGATTGAAGAGTTTTGATGGATTATATTCTTTCCGTGGGGGGTTTAAAGGTGGGAGTGAATACAGACACAGATGTTACAAATCTGTAAAAAGGTAAAAAAGGTAAAAAGTGGAGGCGCTCTTTAGCTACTGCACTGCACCATTTCATGGTGTACTTCTAGTCTACTTTTATATCAATCTACACTCAACCTATATATTTATATATATATACAACCTATATGTTTGAAATTCATAATGTGATACCAAACAAAATTAATAAATTGTAAATATGTATGAAACTGAGACTGCAAATATAAATTCAAAGGAATATTTATGTTTTAAAAAATTGATTGCAAGGACTAATCGGAAATGTCAAACGTTATCTCGAGAAAAGGGATCTATGGAATTTGATCTATGGAACAACCTTGAGGATTATTTTAAATCTCGTGAATCTAGAAGAATTTAAAATAATAAAATCTACAAGAATTTAAAACAATTCACAATGGTAAGGTTATTTAAAACTATAGGAAATGAATTGAATTGTACTTTGTTAGTTCTTGTTGATTGTTGTTGGTTGGTTTTGGGGTAGTTGTCCTATTGTATATCTGCTAGGTCTACACTGGTACATCGGTAATAAGGGTGGGGGTTATAAGCCCAGTTTCACCCAACACCTTTTCCTTTTGTGGCATTTATAACAAAACCAATTAGCTGTCTGTTGTTGTTGTGAAAGGACCAGAATAAACTCATCATCATCATCATTCCACACCATGGTACCAGCCAGTACCAAGACTCTTTCCCACTGAACAAAGTGCTCCACCATGGTAGCTGCTCCTCATAATGACACCACAGGAAACTGACATGAAGTCATCTTCATTGCGTCAGGCCAGTTGTAAACCTTGGTAGACCCTTGCATTCCATGTTGGACACGTATGCCTACACCTCCCCAGTTGACCACAGTGTGGTTTTGTGGGTTGCCATTCAATAAAGTTGCCAGCATACGAGAAAAAAATAGACCAGAGAGAGAACAGTGTGGGCCGATTAGAGAATACTAGGTGTGATGGCACAGTGTTCGTTGATGTGTTTGTTGTGGTCATGTTCTCCTCATATCTGTGTGGGTTTCCTCAATGTTTCCTTTCTCACAGGTGCAAGTGTTGGTTGGTCTCTATAAGAAATCATCTTCCTGGCACTAATTGTCAGCTGGACATTTGTGACCTGCGTGAAAAGCAGTACAGCAAATTTAAGGATGGGCAAATGTAGGTGTCAAGAATAGGAGCTCTTTGGATATGGAGTGGTTTGATGTGACCAATTCTTACAGGTTCTTACATAAACGATCACAAATAAAGTACAAATCTACCTTTTACCGCTTTCTTCTGGACATTGTTAGACACAAAGAGGATTCAGTGGGAGAGTTGGGGGGGAGTCATTAGATATTCACAAAGTCATAATATAAAATATAACTGGTACTATACACAAATTATGCCAAGAAGAAGAAAAACAAATGATGATGTCATGCAGTGTCAAGGCAGCTTTAAAGACCAAGCAGCATTCGGCCATAGCGGGGGTTTTCATTGTGGTTACTGACACAGATCCCTATAATCCTCACACAGTTGTTCTCAGTTTAGTGGAGTCAGATGTTGTCCTCAACTTATTTCAATCATAACAAAAATAGATTCTCCTGGAGACTTTGTTTGTTTGATTTATGCGCGTAATGTCTCATGTCAACATCTGATCACACTGCGAGGATTGGTTTGACATTCCAGTGAGTATTGCTGAAATAAATCTCTCTTTCTCCAAACTCTCAGAGAAGCAAATGCCCTTCATTTGGCTAATATGCAGCTGACCAAAGATTTCCTACCTCCACTAATCAGAAGCACCTGTGTGCCCCGAATGACTGTGTGTAATCAACCCCAGGGGGCTGACGGTATCCTTCCTGCCCATGATGGGGATGCGCTCCACTGCAATGGATGCAGCACAAGACTCCCAAAATCACCATCTCCTTGGATTAACTGTGGAATGAAAAAAAAGGAGGCATCCGGATGGCATTTATTGGTTTATGATTGCACTTATCCTAACCACATTAACCTCCTGATTGCTTGAACAGACATTATTAGATGCTTCCACTCTAATGGAGGCTAACAGGCAATCATGTCCACTGGCCCATGCAAGGAATTGAAGGCCAAAGAAAGAGAGCAGCAAGAAGTAAAATGAAATAGAGAAGGGAGAAGGTTGTGTGTGTGTGTGTGTGTGTGTGTGTGTGTGTGTGTGTGTGTGTTTGTGGGGGAGGTGTGGGGGGTGAAGGGTGTTTGATCATCGATTAAAGTGCAATTGTGCAATTTCATTCCTGTTCCAGCACAATGAGGAATGAGATTAAGCTCAATTTGGACCTGTTCGAGAGATCCCCTCACCTCTGTCTGAGGTGCACTAACACACACACACACACACACACACACACACACCCCTGGAGCCCCTCGCCATGTCAGCACCCCTCCAGGGAAATCAGGCGTCTGGAGACAGGTCAGCTCTGGCCCATGTATATATTCATAGAGTTAATCTGGCATCATTTCTCTCTGCTGCCAGAAAAAGAAATGTATTTAATTTACACAATCCCCATTTGGCCTGCTTGCCAACGAGGAATACATAGGGAAAGTAGGCCCGCAGTCAGCCGTAAGCATAAACGAACGCAACTAGTTGTCAGGAGTGTGTGCGGAATGTTTGTATGCCTGCATATTATGTGTAAGCGTACATAGCAACATTCAGCCTGTGTATTGCAAATGACCAAAAAAACATCCTCTCGTATTCCAGACCTGTACAGTAAAATCACACAGTGGCAGCTGTGCTAGTCAGTTTGAATGGGAGGATGGGAGTTGTACCCAGCAGATGCTGTGTGTGTATTAAACAGATTAATTATTAAAACATGCTTGACAGATGAAAAGTGGGTCCTCAGGCTATAAAGCAAAATGTTTATTCTTCTGCCATAGACTGTAGTACACTTACTTAGCTTCTACTTGCAACTTATCCAGCGCCTCAATGAAGAGAGAGTAAACACTTTTTTGTGCTCCGTGAGGCTGGAATCACATGCATAATCGTTTGAAATAGACGCCTGGGATCAACTTTCAAATGTGAATGTGGTTTTGGTGATTGGGGTGAAATGTGATTAGCATGCAGAACCAGTGTGTATGAGTGTGTGTGTGCTTGTGTGTGTTGGCCTTCGGAAGCATCACCTTATATCAAAATGAATACCTACAACAAGTAATATTCCTCCGACATCATGTTCACCCTCATTGCTTTTTCACTGGAACGAACACCTTCCCCCTTTTCTCAAAATGTTTTGCCACTTGTAGAAGCGGTAAATACTTGACAAATACCCATATCAGATTATCAGATGACCAATGGTACACACACTACTAGGAATTAAAACATTCTTATTATGGATTGGTATTTTTCTGAATTCTGATGTCTGATATTCCAGAGATATTTCTATATTTCTTTTGATATGAGCAGTGAGACTGAACCAGAACTTTATAAATGCAACCACCATTTACCAACTTCTTGTCCTTAAAGTGAAAACATGAGCAATACCAGTACTCACACACCACTGTCTTTGACACAGCAGCCTCAAACAGGATTTTTTTTACATTTACAGATTTTTTTCAGCCTTACCGTGTACTCCAATGCTCATATCCTCAGTTGACAGCGGCCATGTAACAAGCCTCAGCCTCTGAATTTGTCCTCATCATGTGGCCCAGTCAGTGTCCCACGTGTGATGGTGATGGTGGATGAAAGCAAGATGTGTGTATGTGATTAGGGGTTCATGTGAGGCAGCATGTCGCCAAGCCCTGCATACTTTAAAAGTAGGATTGGGCATACACGCCAGTTTACTATCTGTGTTCTTGGTTTTGTAATGTGATCAAGGAGTTCACTCTGACCTTTAGGTGGTGGGCCTGCAGCTTCATGATTAGAGGGTCACTGGCTAGAACCTGGCTCCAGCTGTTCCTATTCAATCTCAGGCACAAATGCGACCATTTTGATTACATCAACAGTCACAGAGAGGCCAGTGGGAAGCCCGCCCTTCCCCTCACCTCACCTTTGGGATAGTGCTAATGAGGCGTTCTGTGTCTAGCTCACTCGCTTTCGCTTTCTGTCCTGCTTCCATCCCCTGTACATCCATGGTCCTGCTCAATTTCAGACTCCTCGCTGGATCACTTGTAGGCCAGAAACACTCTACACTTCCTGCTGCTGCAGCTCTCTAATGACTTGCACACAGGAGACTGCAAACTCTGCCTGTATCGCGGCCAGCGCACAGGCCAACCAGCCAGCTTTCTTGTCCCTCAAATCCCCTTTAAGCTACGCAGTAGGAGGTAACCTTCACACACTGTGATCTGAATAACCAGCTCACACACTATCTGATTTGTCAGCTCAATCTTCTATCAGGAGTGCTTTTTGATACAGTTCAACTTAATGTAGTATTTCATTGTATGAGAGCAGCATGTCTCTCTTTATTATCTCGCTGGAAAACATTACTTTGTGTTCAAGTCGAGAAGTAATTAGTCACAGGGGACAATAAAATGAATAGTCTGGAAGTGAATTAACTTGAACGGTGTCGTGACGGCAGGAGTCTTAGCAGACAAAGACCAGTTTTACCAATGAGGCACTGATGTGTCTGTGCCACTCCTGTTTACTTTAAAGTGCTAAGACACAACAAGGCTACTGGGGGGGAGTCATTAGATATTCACAAAGTCATAATTGTACCACATTCATCAGATGTTGCTATTTATTGCAAACAAGCTGCTTTTTCATCCCAGTCTTGGCAGTTCCATTGAGAGTAGGCCAAGCTGCTCTCCTCTCACATCTGCCTGCGTATATCCTGCGTAGAGAATTTGCTTTGCGATGATCGAAGGAGCTGCGAGGTTTTGAACTCCAACCACAGTTAAAAGACAACGTAGTTGTGGTGGCATGTGACTTTGAAAGCTAAAATCCTCTGTTTTTTTTTCTGAAGGGAGCACTAACAAGACAGGGAACTTGGCTCTCTTTCTTGCAGTTTTGTTTTCCTGTTAGAAATCAAAAGACGTTGCTCGCCGGTTTTGCCCCTCAACAGCATGATACTGCTTTGGTGGTGGATTGCAGAGGTGTAAAACGTGATGTTTTCCTGTATGTACGTCTTCTGCTCTGATTGTACTGTAAATCCTTCAGAAAGAGAAAAGAAGAACAGTTGGTTTCATTCTTGTGTTACAGTATATATTTGATGTACACTTCACACTCTCCCATTTATAATATGTCTTATAGAGCCATCACCTCTCATTTCACAATCAAATGTTCATTTGAAATGCTGATGAGGGAGGAGAGTGCATTGTCACTAGGATAATCACATCCATATGAATCAAGAAACAGAGGAAATTATATGATATGTACCTGAATGCACATTCGTTTGGACACAGTGCGCCACAACAGCTGCTCTTTTTTATTCATGCTCTTATTATTATTCTGCATAAATGTCAAGAATTACAGAAAATAAAATCCAGAAAAATATTAAAAATCCCCATATTAAAATAAGTGTAAGTATAACATAAAACTCACAATAGTCCTTCATACACTAGTCCTTACAGTATTGATAAATGAACAAACATCTGACTTGGAAACATCCTTTAAAAGTCAATGAAGCATCCGCGGTCTCATCGGTATTTTCTAACCGGCACTGCTTAAGCTAGTCAGCGCTGAGCTAACATGTAGTCTGCTGGTTTAATTTAATAATATTTGACACAAAGACAGTAGAAAGACATTTTTACATTATTATATTGGTCTGGGGACCATTGGACCGATTAGTCCCCCTGGAAGATTCACTCAAGAATGATATATATCTTGATATTTTAACATTAGGATATCACAATATTCAATATACACAGTAGCCTAATTCTGCACATCAGCAAGAAGTACTTCACATTATAGTGCAGATATTTTATCCTTTTTTTTAAACTCATCTCTAATATAGGGATGAGTGCAAAGCAGATGTTCTGGCACTCATCAATCCTGTCAAACATTTGGCAAATTGTTTTATTCATAACCAGCTTCTCATCCTTCACAGCTTCTCTGAGAATCATTATAACATCTTGCCGTGATAAATATAGAACTGCACAATGTCTTTAGCAATGCAGCTGGACAGAGGAGTGAAGTAAGATGTTGGAGGTGTCCCAGTCGTTGTTCAAAGCAGAGAAAGTCACAGTGAAGGAATGAAATGAAATGTTTGGACGCTCACGCATTAGTGGCAGAGGTGATCCGTGGTTAATGTCAGCGATAAATTAAAGTGGCATGACGGTGGTTTGTAAATGTTTGAAGCCAATAGCTGAAGTTGATTTGGAACACAGCAAAGTAACTCTTAGAAACAGCCCCCCTAAAACATATCCAACGTGTGTGAGAGAAAAAGAGAATGAAGACAGAGAGACAGTGGAGTGAAAGCTTTTTTGCTGCTGCGCTCCAACAGTGCTGCACATTTTTCATTTCCAACTGAGTTGAAAAGATCAGGTAATTGAAAAGGAGACAATCCAGCAGCCAAGGCTCCACAGATGCCAATGAAAAGCTTCGGTGATATTAGAGTATTACACTTTGGGTCCTGTCTTTTTATTTCTTTCTCAGATGGGGCTATGGAAAATGTTCTTATGATGACAACACCTGAAAAAGTGTTTTCCGTCAGGCTCATGCATCATTGTCAGTGTGGGAGATGAAACCACATTGTTTTTCTTTATGTGCACGGAGGACAGACAGCAGGTTGAAGGACGGATTGTATGTTTTTTAAATGCAAAGTACGTTGAAACGCACTAAAACATCAGTTCGACATCGCCTCACACACACCTCCTTAAATAATGTGAAATCCTGCAGTTCAGGACTTTTATTACTTTTTGCCGTTTCTCTGGCCAGTGTTGGATGATTTATTCTGCTGACTCGCTCTGGAGATCACATCAAAAGTTCTGTCCTGCAGCGCAGTTCCCCACAGAAATCCACACAGTTAATATTCTTTATCAGATAATGAATAACTCGAGAAACATGAATAAATCAATTGTCGGATCTGAATACATGAAAACAAAAAGTGATGAGAGGAACTCAAAAGTGGATCGTTTATATGCGACGGGCAAACAGGACTGCACATCCTCTCATCACATCAGGTTATTTTTATATGGAGGAAGGTTACATGCAAATACAAACAAATTAAAATCCACTTGTATACCTAAAACCTAACATGCTTGTCATATAAAAGTGGGTTAGGTGGATCTCATTTTTCCAAACTCCCTGTCCTCCGTCAAGCCCTCCAAGTGGGATTTGTCTCAGATTAATAGTTCTATGATTTATAGGCTGGCCGTGTGCGAGCACCGCCGCACCTCCAAACAGCCAGATATACAATTATCCGCTGCTCTTGCCCTATATGAATGCCATTTCCCCGGCATCCCTCCTTAAAAGAGACACGAGCCATTTGTCTCCCGAGCTGCCTCCTCACCCACGCCAGTAATAAGCCATCTGTTGGATCCCAACATGAAAGATTAAAATGATATACAGTATGAAAGCTCTCTATTCAGTTGCTAATGTCCAAGATTCAGGGACGCAGAGGCCAAAGCTGTCATCTCTCTCAGGAAGAGGTAATTATCACTCTTCCTCGGAGGGGCGGCCACTGCCTCCGCCTCAGTTTCACGCAGAACCCGGCCCCTGTGCCTGCTGCCACCGGCCAAACCTCATTTAGCAGGCCAGAACAATACGCGACCAAATGCCTGGCTAATCCCCACAATCCTTTGTATTCATTGAGGGCTGGTCGTTTGGGCCTGAGGAGAGGGCCCCGCTGTGTGTGTGTGTGTGTGTGTGTGTGTGTGTGTGTGTGTGTGTGTGTGTGTGTGTGTGAGGGCAGGGGGGTCAACTTCAAGCCCACGGTGCTACAGGCGAGGTGAGTGATTATCTCCCACACTGTCATTCAGTCGTATGAGTATGTGTGTGTGTGTGTGTGTGTGTGTGTGTGTGTGTGTGTGTGTGTGTGTGTGTTTGAGTTATGGGGTATCCTGTGTAAATAAATCGGAGACAGAAATGCTGTTTGAGTTTGATCAGCATCTGAGAATCGGGAGCAAAGAGGAGCGTAAAATTGCCGCCACATGGGGATGATATGATGGAAGGAAAATGGACAAGAAGAGCGACGAGTTGGCACCTTCTCAATGGAATTTTCTTTTTTCCCTTTGACATTTGTTTCTGCAGATGTATTTTATTCTATTTGATGAGCATCTCTTCTGTGTCCCACCGCACAATATGCCCCCAATAATGACCATATCCCACTGACACGTGGGACAGGACCATGTTTGTTTTATCCTGTCCAGCGTGAGACAGTGGTTGAAACTTGCCTCTGTAGCTGTACAGAAAAGACTTTTACAAGCATAGTTAAACCATTTCTACCCTGAATTCTGTGACCCTTGGGACAACATGTCTGATGCACAAATTCCAATCATTTTATGTCGACTAGTTGTCTCTCCATGACGTGGATCATTGAGGTGTTTCTGTCTGTCCAGGTTTGTCTTCAGTGGCAACCAATTTAGCTTCATCTGTGGGATCCATATTTAAATATCCACAACAATCTTTTCATTTTGTTCTAAATATAATGTTAATGCTATAACCACCAAAATATAAATTAAGCTGATTTACAATAATTTGATGCAAATAAATATCAATAAATATATCCTGGCAGCCTGGAGTGGCTTGAAACTTTTAAATCATTTACATTTCAGTCTCTCTCTCTCTCTTTAGTATCTCTTGCTCTTACGCGCCTCATTTATTTCTTTGGAGAAAATGTAGATCCCATCACTGAAAAGGCTGCAAACTTAATAACTTGATTATTGAAATTAATGCTCTCAAAGCTTTGACCAGGACTTACATAGAAATAATATCTGCTGAGCATTTACAAGGGAAAGGGTCTTCGATTGATAGACTGAGTACTAATCAAGTGAGAAGATTATCATCTGCATTCACACTGGAGGAAAACAAAACCTGGTTGAATCTGAGTGTGAACACATTTCAATGTGACATGACGGGGTTGATCTACTAAAAGAAGATGTGAACCGGTCCTCAGATACTAATAATGTCCAATACAATGAATTTAACACTAATGAGATGAGCCATGTTTGACATTGTTATCTGGAAAAGATGTTTCTATTTCTCCGCTACTCCCTGTCATGTTTTTCCCAGAGTTATTGATACTTTGGAGCACAAACCGCTGAGCTGAGTTCCTCAGAGGGACTAAGGATGCTCATTGCATAAGAAAGGGGACTGAGTGTGAAGGTGAGCTGGGTGAAGAGCTCCAGCAGAACTCGCCCTCTTGGGTGAGCCTGTCTGCGTTCATCAAACATCCACATCTCTGTCTGACATCTACAGACTCTCGTCTTTTGGACAAGGGGAGGGCTTCTCTCTTCCACTTCTTTCCCCTTCCAGCTTCCTTTATCTCCAGCTCCTTGTCCTCTCACAGTCAGAGAGGAGACGCTCCCCTCATTCTCTTTTTCGTTGTACAAGCTTCAATTATGAATAGCCTCGTCAAATTCGACCGTTCAAAGAGGACTGACATGGAATCCAGTAGAGAGGGCTGTCTGAAGATATATCTGGACTGATGACAATGGGGAGCTTAATGCATGTCTTAGTGACTGTCCTGTCACTTCAAACCCACTCCTGTGTGGCCCATCCACACAACCCTATCATTACACATATTAATAACACATGACTAAAAGCCATCCAGCCCACAATACAACACAATAGGAGAATGTGTGACTCCCCTCCCACTACTGTTTTCTCCTTCATATGAGTCAAACTGTCCCTCAACAGTGAAACAACATGATTTAATGTCTCACACTTGTCTGGCCTCCCGTGTGGAGGCCAGACAAGTGTCCTTCAATTACTTTTGTTCGTGACCTCATGAAGCTGGTTAACTGCAAATTCCTTAATCCTAAACTCAGACATTATGTGTCCTAATTCAGTCCTACACATGGGCTGGCAAACATATATTTGGGTACAACAGATTATTTAGGGGATGAAAAAAATAGGGAAAGTCAATATTGGAAAAAAATAGGTTAGGGTGAAAATAATTCATTGTGGAAGTTTCCCCTTTTTTCCGATTTTGGTTGAGATCAAAGCTCAGTTTCAGGTCTAATTAACCAAATGAATGCAGATCCCAGACCTTCTGGCTGTGGGTAAGGCCTTGGAGGGATCCCTTGCTGAAAATCCACATCAGATTTAAATAATTAATATGACACCTTGAGCTCCAGAGAGAAAGAGGGGCTCTATGTTAGAGTTTAGAACAATGTCACTGCCAAGTGTAATGCTGTTTGTCTCCATGAAAATGAGCGGGATAGAAAGCAGCCACACAATTGTATGGCCGTACAGCGGATCAGGGAGCTGCGCTCTCCTTTGTCATGCTAACAGAGAGCTTTAAGGGGCTGCTGGTAAAGACGGCCTGCGGCCAGCGCTCCACTCCTGGCTGGGTCTGGCTGAAGCAAGCTGGGCCTTGCTCTTGGGACCTGGAGCTGGGGTCATTTTATGGTTTTTAATCCTCTTAATCCCCATTAGAAGGGGCTTGGTGGAGACAAATCCACTCCCAGAGGTCCTTAGGATTCAAACGCTGTGCTTGAGCAACTGTATTATTTGATAACAACAATGGGCAGGGAGCGAAAATGAGGCAGACAGAAAGAGAAATAGGAAGAAAGATACAAATCTACATTGTGATTGAGAGATATAGATTTTCTAGCTCTGCCCTCTGGTTATTGGTTCTTCCCAAACGTTACCTCATGTTCTTTTCACTGCTAAAGTTCGTCTCAGGATGGATAACCCCCATCTGCTCTACGACACATACGCACATAAAGTCTGACTCTCATGCTAATGACCCTTATGCTGCCCTGTCCATTAAGAAATGTGCTGTCTATATTCTCAATGTGGACAGCGCTGTGGCCTGTAACAGCTCAGAGAGACTGGGGATCCAGGGATAATCCACAGGGTCCTATTGAAATGAATACACTCCCGTTAACCTCATCTCACACAAGCTCTGTTCATTATCACTCAATTAAAACTGCCTACATGAACAGGCCCTTTCCGCCTCAGCCTGGTGACCAAGCCAAAGCCAAAAGGAGGTGGGGGGGTGTCACATAAATACTCACTGATCAGGACAAACAAGAAAAAAGGAAAGCAGATCTGAGGGGGGACTTGCACTGTGAACGACATCACTGAAAGTCTTATTTCTCATCATACATAGAAGGTTTAGGCTTGTACCTAGTGGTCGCCGAGAGACACAGCAGGCCACTAGTGAAAAATTCAACATTGCAGACAACATACTGGCTTCTCTGTCAATTCTAATTGAAAGAATATGACAGGGGATGGTTAGCTTGAGTCACAATTGCCTGTGGCTCACCGAGGAACCCAAACATAGTCTAGAGCGTTGAGACATGAGACAATGTGAGTTAGTGGTCAGCCATTTTTGACAACAAAACCCAAAGCATGAAATGGAGCAGTAAAAAAAATATGCTGAGGGAGAGAAAGTGACTTTTATAACTGATCACGGCACAGTGCTTTTGTCTTGTAGGTGACTGGTCGTCTTTCACCTTATTAATTTGTTGTATGTAGAATTTGTTACTTCATTGTTTCCTTCCCTCGCCTTGTCCACTGGCTGCTTTTCCTACCTATAAACCCAGAGCTGAGTACCTTCAGTGTTGAGTCCTGGTGTGGGAACAGGCTAGCTGTCTGTGTTCTGCATATAGCCTGCAGCCAAAGACGGAGAAGGAGCGAGCAAAACAGCAACCGCAAGTCTGGCCTGACTGCAGAATGCCAGGACTGCTTAGTGGTTGGCAGCCTCCAACACACCAGGGGTACACTGCTGTCATTCCCCGAGAAGAAATGCTTGAGATCCCAAATTCCACAGACAGAGCACATGTTACATAGTGGTAGGACTATATGGGTAAATCACTCCCCTAGTTTGCATACGTAATGTTAGGCTTGGATGATGATAGGCTGTAGCTACTTATTTTATGGCAAAAAACCTCCAAATGAGTATGAAAAACACATCCTAGAGTTGGTGTGGGCTCGCAGAGAGTATTTATTCTGTGTATCAGTTCTGTTTTTAGAGAAGCTATAAAACACCTGCTTCTCTTAGCAGCTGCTGTAATGGATCATATTAATTTCAATCCACACGCGATACACAATTCCCCCACATCCCCACATCTGAGGCAGCCTCCTGCTACTGACCAGATTTGAAGAACACATCAGCCCATAGCCTTTGTGGCCTCCTGTATCGCATAATTATGTGCCTGTTGGTAAGTTGCTTAGTGAAACATTTGGGCAATCCCTCAGCAATTTGTTAAGTTGGGGAGGCATCATATGATTATATCATAGGAACGTGAATGGCCGTGAATGTCACTGATAAAAATATCCCTGGAATTAGACCATAAAACCACAGCAGGATACAAAAATTAAAGTCTTGTCTCTCTTTCTTTTAGCAGCCTGAAATTATCACAAATAAACTTCAACCACTTCAGGTTAATACGAAGGCCAGATTTACTGTGGTGTCATTTTTTACTAAGTTCTCAGTTTGGTTCAGTTCGACACAGTGGTTTCACGGTAGTGATGGCGGATATACTTAAAGTTATTACATCTATCATCATATAGTATGATGTTCTTAGATGTTGAACATAAAGATGGAGCTGCATCAACTCATCCTCTGGGTCCACCAAGAAAAAATAGCATTGTCATGGTAACAAATATAAACAATTTTTGGTCTTACTTACTAGAACAAATAATCACGATAATCACAGTAGTTGAGTAAGTACAATGGAAAATATCTTCAAACTACTGCTGATAAACAGGACAATGTTGACCATGACTCTTTTGGCTATTTGGCTCATTTGACGCCATCTTTTTTTAAATAAAACAGTTTGACTGCTGTGATGATACAAAACACAGTTCAACTTTTTTTTACATGCAAACAATGCACAGTATATCAGAAATTGAACTAGCACTGAAGGATGCACACAGTTGGTGTAAAAAAAAATGCCAAAACTGAAAATAAAATATGATCTTGTGACAAAAAATATGTCAAAGACAATAGAACAGTAGCGACAAAAGACAGATGAAATATTTTTGTTGTTTTTCTTATATGTTCAGAATAGCGAACTCCATAGATATGTGACAGCTGGTTACATGTGATAAATGCTGTTTAAATTAAACTGCGCTTTAGCTGTTATTGGAGCGAATACCTAGTTTGGGTTGCTTATCGTGTTAATGTTGAGTATATTAAATACATAAAATGGACCAAAAATGTAGACAAGTTTTCAAAGCTCAAGAAAAGAGAATAAAGTTTGAAAGTGCTTCTCACAAAGCTGTGGAATATTTTCTATGATTTACCATGAGTAGCATGAGGGGGCTGTGTTTCATATTGGTATATAGAAATAAATTCTGGCTACCTGCAGAGTTCACAGTGTAAGTTTGGCTCAGCTGTCCTCTCCACAGTAATAGATATGACTAAAAACTAAACTAGAAACAATTCAGGGCGCCAGATTCCATCAGGGGGCTGCGAGGACATGTGAACATCTTTCTGTAATTGCGTTATCATATATCAGGAACGGTAGTGCCATTTGTAACTGAGCTCTTGCTGAATACACACAAAGGTTCACACTGTGGGTTGCTTTCTTTTGTCAGGTCCGAAGTCCCAACTCGACATTCTTTGATCAGGGCTGCGTTCACCACCCTCATGTATCTATAACCTTTGAGAAAGACAAACACCGACAAGAAACCGTTTAATGAGCATCGTGTACATGCTTGTGTGTATGTGCTCTTTAGAAATCTGAGTTCATTTCATACACTTGGTTATTACTGGCAGTGCAGCTGAGAGTGGAAAACACTGCCTGTGCATGTGTGCGTGTGCGTGTGTGTATGTACTGATGTGTTTGCATGTGCGCTGACAGCCTTTGAGCCAGTTCTCGCCTTCACTAAACAACGCTTAGGGCACAAAGCAGCCTTCCCCCCTCTGCTCCTGAGCACAGGCCCTGCTCTCGCTCTTTGACAGGAGCTGAAGGTAAGCACCAAAGACATCCTGACACGTGCGTCTAAAAGCACTTTTGATGCGGGGAAAATGGACCGCTTTGCTGTGTACAAATAACAGCAAAATGTCAACAGAATGAGGTGAGTCCGACGGGAGGCAACAACACAAGCCAGGTTCAGATGATATTACACAAAGAAAACATGAGCGTCAACTACCAAAGGCCCTTTTCCTGTCGTACTCCATCTTCCCATTGTTTCACATTGTTATGAAGCTGTCATCGGATCCCTCATTCAATCAGAGTTGTTGTAGTTTTCAGGAGCACGACAAAAGGGAACACACAAGGGAACGTGAGGAGGAAGACATTTCAGCTGATAGCGATCGCCTGTAAAATACTTTCACTGATGGTAAGTACGTAAGTAAATAAGTAATTCCAGATCTTTGTGTGTTATTGCCATAAGTAGTAATTTTAATTTGCTCTATCATTTGTTTCATTAATCATACAATCACACCTATATTAAGGGTTTATGACATAATGCTTTATTGATTAATACAATGCCATTATCAAGAGAATGTTTTGTGTCACCTGCAGCTCTTTGACAGGTGTGACTGGTCGCTGGATTGAAATTAGGCCTTAAAATAATCACAACCAAAGTTGGTTGAATGTCATTGTTAAAAACATTGAATAAAACTTTTTGCCGCACCATGGCAAAATGACTTGAGGTGGTTTCATCATGTTTTATATGAATCAACCAGCGTCTTCGTGCCTCCCCAAGCTACCTTTGCCATGAAACCATTAAAAAATACAAAATAATGAAGTGCTAATATACTTTTTCTTTCTCTCAGTTTTACCTAAATTGACCTAAAATAATTTATCCAAAGGGTATGGTTAAGGTGAGACTGTAAGGGTTTACATGTGACTTTCCAGGTTAAAAAAAGGAATAAAAAAATGCAGATGACTGCTGGATGCAACTCATCCCTGTATTCAATTATAGATTAAGTGTGAAACACATTATTTCTAGAGCAAATACCTGCATGACAACATCCTGATGCAACATGTGTGCGCCTTCATGAATCTGGCACCTGCCGCTGCTACCGTACAATCAACTCATGAAAGGAGGATTCTTGAGCCGCCTGCTCTCCCTGACCAATCAATGCCCTCGCATTCCCTACAGCTCCGTACCTCCTCCCCCATCCGTCTGCCTCGGCTGCTTCTCCTGCGAGGCCTGGGGTCAAAGCCCAGTGATGCTCTGGAAGATAAGTGTCTGCTCTAACCCTGGGCTACACCTGTAGGTCACAGCAAGGGATGCTAATCCCTCAGGCGTCCGCTAATACTCATGATCTGCATCTGAAACCCTCTCCCCCGGGAGCATGTGTGCATGATGTTAGCATGTGTGTTGAGTTGTGGGGCTGATAGATCAGGCTATGTGTGTGTGTGTGTGTGTGTGTGTGTGTGTGTGTGTGTGTGTGTGTGTGTGTGTGTGTGTGTGTGTGTGTGTGTGTGTGTGTGTGTGTGTG
>CAAKHB010007198.1:101244-124479 GCA_901007665.1 Aeoliscus strigatus | reverse complement strand
GGGCTACAGGCACTTTGAGTGTGGTAATTAAGGGATTGCCTGAGTGTGTGTGTGTGTGTGTGTGTGTGTGTACGGGGGGTATATCAATACAAGTCATATCAGGTCATTTTTGGTGTAAGATGATTTTTTTTCATGGCTCCACAACTATGTTAAAAAAAACTCTAGTGTTACTTTCTTTTATGACATATCGCTTTTATAATGCTAACAAATGTGAATTTGCCAGAAAACAAAAAGAAAAAAGAATGACTATAAAATATATTTGCAAAGCATTTCAGGCCCAGTTGATTTTGGGGTGACCCCAATTACACTGATAGCATCTTTAATGGTTTTGTGTTGTTTTGGCTTATTTTCTGATGGTGAGAAAGTCATCATGATGACACAAGTAGCTTGATGGTTTGCTGCCCGTGATATGAAAATGTTGTTTTTTCCGTAAATAAATGCTCTCATGTGGCAGAAAGATAGATATCTCTCTCTGCCTCCTACTATCAGATGCTTAGTGCCTGAACACAGGATTATTATCACTGACTGCTTGTTTAAATCGTTGTGTGTGAGCGAGTGTTCCTTCCATACCTGTTTCGGGGGTTATATTTTGCTTTTCTCATATTAATCTGATGATTAAACGCTATTTGCATTAATGCTGCTTTTACAGAGACAACTTGTTGTTCCGTGTTGCCGTGCTGGTGTAAGTGAAAAATAATTCCCAGAGAACCTGTTACAGCATCACTGATCAGCCTGTGGTCATGCATGCATTTTTATTAATTCAATCACTTGAGTGGAAGCTTACTTTAAATGAATCTGTTGATCGCTGCAGCCTGCTTTTAAGACTCTTGAGCTGGAGCTGGAAAGACCATTTTTGAAGAAAGCTCCTTTTTTCACCTCAGAGTGTCCAATATGGTGCCCATTATTTAAACTGGCCTTTCCTTGTGTTGCTTGCTTTCGATGTGGAGGATGAAGTGTGGGAGCCACGATGTCTGGGATCCCTCCTCCCTGCAGTAATCAATGAGGATGTCCAGCTCAATACATACCATGTGCTCAGCCCAGCTGCTCTGAGAAGAAAGAGGAAAGACAAGAAAGTAGAATCAGCCACAGATGTATCATTATTATTCATACAACTAAAGTCCAGATCAAGTTTGTGGTGTAAATTGAACACAAAAAACAGCTTCCAGGATTGATGACGAGCTGAAATCTTTCATTGCATAAGGCAAAGTAATATGGATGGCACTGAGAAATATTCACAACAGTAAATATCCCTGCTTTGGTCTCTAAGCCATCATCTATTTTATATCATATCAGAGCATAGTGGACAGCAACAACCGCAAAACCCAGTATTGAACACAACTAACTCACTCACTGAAATCTACTAATTAATTTCTTTCTATTTGATTTTTTTAATTTTTTTTCTATTTATTTTTTTTACTTTCATACATTGCAGTATAATTTAACATTTTTGACAGATTTTCATTGTTTTCTATATTAACGTCTAATGAGAATATTATAAATTAATCGAACATAATAGCAGTCACTTTGCAGATTCAATAAGTGGGGCCATCTCATTATTTTACATTAATTACCCATTGTGCATCATAATTGCATTTTTGAGACTTAAGTTACATTTTGGCTTTAATAGTACTTACTTGAGGAAGGATTTTAATTATTACTCAGATCCAGTAAAAGCTGCCCCCCCCCCCTCCCCCATTAATATTAAATAAATTGGCAGGTAAATGTAATTGATATTCTACTGGACTTACTGTAAAAACATCCAGCACAATACAGACTTCCACAAGCAGTCATAGTGTTGTCCTTCTATTTCTATAACTATTACTGGAGACTTAAGTTTCCGTACAGAACAACTGATTTTAATATATACTGTATGTGTTCTGCGAGCTGCATGATGTTCAGGCCTAAAAGGTCAAGGTGAGCAGATGATCTCTGACCCATAAATAACTAACTGTCACAAGAAAGACATGCAGATAATTGTGTGCAAATATTGTTGCATTGTGCTGCAAACAGGTTGACAGGACACAAAGTCCTCAGAGAAATTTGTACATATTCATCTTCTCTCTACAGTCTACAGCCTCTACAGTATTTATGCTACAGTGTTCAGTGTGTTAAGATCTTTTGTTTTATACTATTTGTATTTCTATTTCAATTAAACCTTCACACTTCACTAAATTATTGATATGTTTTAAAAGCATACTTGGCAATAAAGCAGATTCTGATTAGAATCACTGCACACCCGCTTTTTCCAGGGAACATGTCGTTGGCAGGTGCATCTGCTGCCACCTCCTCTTCTTCTACCACTAGGTGGGGTCCAGGGTCAGAATGTGGCTCCTGTGTTTGGCCCGTGTAAGGCACAAACTGTGTGTTTTAACAGTGAGGCTGGAAGAAGGGATGCTGCAGAATCCCAGGGGCTCATTTGGATGGAGCAGCAGCATCCTCATCAGCAGGTCCCCAACAGTGCATGACTGTCCTGGATTAGCCTGGTCGCCAGGCTGGTAGTGGAAGAAACACAAAAACACAACCAAAAACATTGCTGTTAACTGACAGATCTATTACATACGAGCCATTAACATACATTTTTTTTTATTTTAAGAGACTTGGTTGTTTTTTTTATAACAAAGTAGCTGTACGTTCGTTTTTGGTATCTCATTCAAAGACGTAAAACATTGAACACAACTGAATGGAACCCATGTTAACTTAATTTCTTTTTCCTCCTCTGGGAATTAACAATCACACAACACAGCCTACTAGTGTTGCACTAGCCTGAAACACACTGTCATGAATATCACATGTAGCTGAGTCCATAGGCTGAGCCCCTGTGCTGCAGAGCCCAACATAACAGGCTGTAGAAGCTCTCGCGATACCTCCTGTGGTTACTAGGGGAACGCGTGGTTGAAAAGTTTGTTTGTCTGGCTTTACTCCGGAATGGGTACCCGCCGGAGATACTGCTGCACTTTTTATAAGCTACAAATGGTAATACATCCAACAGCATCGCCGGTGAAGGGAATGAGGTAGAATCCTTCCGACGTGAGTGGCTTCGACGTGTATTCTTGGTGAGGTTGGTGCTTTAGTTAGCATGCTAACGCTAGCTCACTGAAGCTACTTTGTTATACTAGCTTGCTGAACCTCTTTTAGGTTCGCCTACGTTACGTTACTTTAAGCGTAATGGAACTTCGAATGACATCGGTGTGGCAGATGAGTTAATAACGGATACCATGGTCAATGTAGGTTTATGCTTACTTCCGCCTGTGGGCTCTGGGTATTGACTGTTCGCGCTAAAATTCAATAACGTTAGTGACTGTGTGACACCAACAAGCTATTGCGCCTATCTATACCAGATATTAATACTTCATTCACTGACGTCGTGTTGAAAATAAAGAACCAGACGCCTGTTGTTTGACAATATCGCTACTGTATTTCTACACAGAAATCTTCATTGCAAAATCGAGTACATGGCATTCAGCAAAATGTCATCAACACTAATCCCCCTGCCAGACCTGAAAATGAAGGTGGATGAGCTCTTTCATAAGTGGCTCAGTGATCCAGCAACACAGAAATCCTTGGAATACCATCTTGATCTAATCAAAAGCGGACAACACAATGATTTGAGCCATGGTGCCAATGAGGAGAAAAGGACTTTGACCCTCAATGAGAATAACAATGTGGCATCCCAGAAGAACCTGGCAGTGGTGAAGCCCTTCAGTAGTCCCTCCAGCCCCCCATCTGCCTGCACCCTGTCCTCAGGTAGTACCAGGGGGGCCATACCACAGAGGTCTGTCAGCACCAAAAAGGTAAATTGTCCACTCAGACTGTATGATTGAACAACATGTACTGTTTTATCGACCTGTCCTTCCTATAAAAAAAGAGTTTCATTTGTGTCAACAAGATATCGAGGCTATTAACATATGCTGTTATAACAATGCATGTTTGTGAATGTGTTGAATATAAGTGACACCAGTATTCATATCCCCAAATCAGTCATAACTAAATAGTTAAATACTGTTTACTTGCTGCTTATCTGAACTTACAACGTTTTGATTATTTGCTTAAACCCACAGCTCATAGAATATCTGTTTGTGATGATAGACAGCATTTATTAAAATCTGCTGTGGCACCACGTATCATGTCAAATGGTAGAAAACCTTCTTTATAGGGGCCGTTAATTAAATTATTTTTGTTTGACTTATGTTATTGCCTTTGTCTGGCCACAGAGAAATACTGATGAACTGTTGATGAATATCTTACAGCTTGAAAGATTGAGCGGCTGTTCAGTGGAGGTTCCTTGTTTGTACATATGTAGTGACTATCTGTGCTTGTTATTATGAGTTTTGGTAGTTTAATAAACATACATCATGATTCAATACAATAGTTTATAGGTGGCCATTTTTACAGCTAATTTTCAGATCAGTCAGTCAGAGCAGTCAGTCAGATAAGAATTATTTTGGCAGATTTGTATTAGCTTTTTATCACATTTACATGAATTACCTGAGCACATTTATAGAATAGTTCTATTAAAAGAAGTAAAAGTAATAGAAATAAAAGACCATTTGTTTGTTAGACAATTGGGTCCTGGTGGAATGGAGCATTTTTTATAGTACCATACACTATTTTGTATGTTTTTTACCAATTCACAGGTTCAGGCTGATATGAGTTTTGAGCAGGCTGCCATTGTAATTGTAAGTGATTTAACTTGAATTAATGATTGAATTCATGGGGGTATTTGAAGCTAGTGTGCAGTTTTTCACACTTTGATTGGAATTTCCAGGGGTAAATCAATTTTTTTTGTTAATGAGTGTGTATTGTGGTAGAAAACAACTAAGGACTCTCAATCCTTCAGGAGGACAATTACAGCAGGAAAGACTGGGCTTGAAGTTGATTTGGAACATGAGTGAGTGTGATGACAGTGAGACAGTTAGACAGCTGGGTCCACGTGCTCTTCAAAACTTCACCTTCTGCGTGTTGTTGACATGCAAAAAGACATGCTTGAGGAGGTGTTCAAGTTGTCACTGGGGCGGCATCTGTTCTTTCCTGACTGAAACACCAGATCCGGAGAGAACTAGACTGAACTGAAATGTTCGGTCATGACTGTCAACATGATTTTCTCATTTAACTTAACTAAACAAATTCCATATATCATTCTCTGAAATGTTCGTTCCTAGATCACAAATCAGTCATATCTACTAAACTAAACATGCCAAATATCAGTGTAGTTTATATGTAGTTGAAAGTCTAAGACCTAAATGAGGCTTTCGGGTGACCTGATGAGAAAGGATTTATAGGTGGAAGAGGGGAAGTTGTATGATTTTCCTCTCAGTGAGCCTCGGCCCTGTTGCCAGCCGCTCAGCCTGGATTGATATAAAGCAACTGTCAGAGATTGTGTATTTGGCTGTAATGTGTTATGACATGTGGCGGCAATGTGTCAGTCGATATTAAAGGGGTTGTGAGGTTATATGAAGTGATATTTCTATTTTAAGACAACAAAATGAATTCCTGCATACAGAAGCATTCTACCGAGGATTACTTAAAAATTTGATTTATGTGAGTGATTCATCCCTGAACAGCTGGTCGAACATTGACATCAGACACCGATATAGATACCCTTGGTTCTGTTGTGTTGGCATTAAATGCCCAGAACTCTGCCAGTAAGATGAGGTGTGGCAGCATTCATCCTCTGTGAAACATATTCTCAATTTACCCCCCTAAGATGCTCATATTCACAATATGTAGTTGAAGAAGTTTTATTTACATTTGGGTCAGTTCCCTACTAGTGGTCAGCACCCACGCTACAATTGCCTCTGTGTCATGAGTAAGATATCTCACATGTTGACACAATAGTTTTAGTTATTTAGAGATGTAAAAATTGGTTTTCTGTTCACAGGTTATTTCTTGAGATGTCTTTCTATAATGTGCCTAGTGGGTTCAGCAACAAGCTATTTGAAGCAGAGGTCTAAGGTCACATCATCAGCTCTCTACATGGCAGAGACACCCAGGTGTTAAACTGTCCCCCGACTTTTTTTATTTTAGGATCTCTCTCTTTAGCTACACTTTAGTTAACGTATTTCAAGCTTTGCCTTTTAGACTTAGTTGATCTAGACTGTATAGAATTGATGTAGGTTGATGCTGCATATTGCCTTTTTGATTCCTCATTGTTGCATTGTATTTTAAAGTTAAAAATCAAATGAAGAAATACGTCAAACCCATATCGTCATCTGCTTATAACACATTTTATGTCCTCTCACTGAAAATGCAATCCTGAAGCGCAATGTGAATATCATTTCATTTTACGATTGGTTAATCAGGACCAGGGATGCACACAGTCCTGTACATTCCTGGGCTAATATCAGAAACTATTATTCTTAATTTGGCTAATATTTGATAACAGATATTTCTTAGCACACATGTGCACATCAACTGTTGCCTGATATATGCTCAGCATGTGACTAGTCCAAAGGTATCTTCAACACAACCTGATAAACATTCGCTGCCGTCTGGGAATGTCATCTTATTGGTCAGTAGGCCCATGGAAGTCAACAGGACAAATATCAGGTGCTACTTTAACTAATAAATAGCTCAAACCTAAACCAAGACTGAAAATGTTCAGTCGTAACACTTTTCATTCTTTTGCCTCTTTTTGACCCCTTTGTCATTCATTCAGTTGCTTATGATCTAGGTCTAAATTCCCAAAGACTGTGATGCAGAACGGTACTGGTTCTGTACTCCTGTTGGAAGCGAGCTGTGGCTTTACGGCTACTTCTGTCGAATAGCTTGAATTCACCTGTTTGAACTGTGGAACATTCCACTGGTTGCATTGTGTTGCTATCACAAGCCAGCCAACCATACTATTTGTGGGACACCGTGTATGATCGTATTGACAGATGCAGAAAACCCTTGGGGGGGGGGGTTGATCAGGTTGGCCCCATCCTTTAATGGTTTGTCTTGTCACTGTTGACCCTGCAAGTTGTTTGATGAATACTGCAGATTTGAGCACCAGTGCTAAATATCAGTTTTAAAATTAAGCAAAGCTTCCATAGTGTGGATGTGCAAATAGTCATTTGACTGAAAGGAATTCTGACGTGTGACTTTGCCAATAGTCACTAAATCCAGTTTGTTTTGTAATCTCATCTATTATGTAATGAAGTGAGCATGACTGGGCATGCGATACTTCACACACAGCATACAAATCAAATTGAGGAGATCCGATTTGGCATATTGGGCTGGTTTTAGTGGTTTGCTTGTGGGCACAGTACTTTCTGTGTGACTAAATTTAGTTAAAATCCTAACTCACAAGTCCCTCAAATGATTTGGTCAGTGTCGTAGCCAGCTGTAGCCTTGTCATTATGCGTAAAAGTACATTATTATGGTTCCTGCCTGTACACGTGAGTTGACAGTGTTTGCTGCAGCACTTTCCATTCCACAGTTTGAATTGATTAGTAACAACAAAAGGCAGCCGATGTGAAAAGTCATCTTACAAACAGCTTATCAGGCATATGCAGCGTCCTGTGTGGAGGATAACAGGAAGTTGGTTTCTGCAGAAAACTGTGGTCTTTGTGATCCTGTCAACTAAAAATAACATGGGTGTGCTTTTGCGTCTGTGCACAATAATATCATTAACAAATATTGATTTCCTCACAAAGCCTGCTCTATTTCTCTTCTCAGCACATGTACAGGTGATGGGTCTTCCCTGTGCACGGAAAGCACAACATGGCAACCACAACAATGTTAGATCAGTGAATTTATGAAGAATTGATGTAATTGCCATCACTGTAGGACAGCAGTGAGCTGGAGCGAATGTTTGTTTGAGAACTAAAGATGCACAGATCCAGATCTAGTTTCTTGGATTGCCCAAACAGTATTTGGCCGGTGCTTTTAATAGGCACAGACTGGTTTGGACATCATTCTTTGAATTTGACATGCCCCCCTCCCTCTGTTGCCCATCAACTATAATAAGATGAGGAATGGTTGGCAGCCCAAGCTTGTTGGAGGAAGGCAAAACAAAGACCACCATAAGATAGGATGCAGAGTACTTGAATATATGTCTGTGCTGTGAATGTCATCATCTGTTTTCCCCCACAGGAAAACTAAGTAATACCTCGCCATTATTTGTCTTTAAACCTGTACTATGTCTGCAAGAGCGTCTTATCATTTATAAGAAAGAGAAGATGTATATGTATCAAAAGCAGATGTATATATGGTGTTTATTTTGCAGTCCATCACATCAAGGCAGTTGTTTTACATTTGCCCATGAGCCATCTGTCTATGCTGTCCACATGAGGAATCAAAACCCTTTTTTTTTTTTTTTTTTTTGAAGGGTAAGCCAGTGGACATGATCAGTTTGTGGTCCCGATATGAAGGGGCATCCTACAATTGGCTCTGTGGCTGCTGCAGGCCTGTCTCTTTACATAACCTTCCATGAGCCCTGAAGAATGTAAACTGGAAAGGGCAGATCCCTTGCACACACCCCTCCCATCCCGTACACTAACTGAGTCCCACACACATACACTCTGTCACTCCTTATCTTCCCAGCAGCTTTGAGGCAAGGGCTCCCTGACCCTGTGCAGTGTGTGTCTGCATGTTATGTAGCGACGTAGCGACCGGCAGAGTTGAGATTGTGCGACCTGATCCGGAATGGGAAAGGGAGTCACAGTAGCAGCTGCTCCCTTGCATTAAGAGGCTCTTACGCTGACAGAGGACAATCAGAGGGATATAGACTACTGACTTCTGCTCACAGAACTGAAGGCATCTCATTTCTCGGACAGCAGGAAAACAGTGGATTGATTATTACGTGCGTTTATATGTCTTCCCCATCGTGTCCAGCACAAGGATGAGGATGAGGGAGCTGTCTCTGCGTCAGGACCCTGACCTGAGAAAGGAGTTGGCTCTTCTGGCACGCGGCTGTGACTTTGTTCTGCCCTCTCGATTCAAGAAGAGGCTCAGAGCCTTCCAGCAAGGACAGGCAGGTGTTACCGTGGGTGCACCCACTGAGGTCACCCACTGAGCTGTCAGTAGCTGTGTTCTTCATGTATTCAGATTGTCGTGGTGCTGTTTGCAGTGTTACAGGCCACTAATCCCAGGTAGTCATTCCAAAGTTTTACCATATCATCGTTATCTCAGGCATGTTGTGCACAGCCGCTTTACTGTTGTCTTTTAGGCCACATCAGAATGAGATTGTGTAAAATGTCATGGGGCTTAGCAGTTGCGCTGAAGAGCTCTGATAGCGGTTAGCATGAAGCGAGATAGAGGGGACAGTGCAGGGCAACAGAAGATGTTTCTGTCCTTTTATAGCCATAGCTGCTAGCAGCACACAGGACAGACACGAGGAGAAGATCCGAAGCTTTCATCACGTATCTGATTGAACTCAGTAGAATGTCACTGCTAACACGTGGAAACTGATCCAGCCTCCGTAATTGTTGGATCATACTTTTACATTTTGAATTGGGTATTGGCTCCATCAAATCAAACCAAAGCAAACACCAACAACAGTATTTTTATTGTTCAGTAAAAATGTGGGAGTGTTTGTGTGACTGTTGAAGGCCATGAAGAATCATCCCACTTCGCAAATTCTGGATGGAAATATTCTTCCGAACCTAAGATGCTTATGCTGTTTGTACTGACTGAATCAACAGACATTTGAATCCTGCTGCATTCAGTTTCTAACAGTGCATCTTTCACAATGTAGTTTTCAACAGGACACACAGTGGCAATGCCACCTGTGAATATGATCTCACAGCACATCAGCTGTGCCGGCTCATGTGGTAAATCATACTGGGTTAGAATCAGATTTGGCATAAATACCATGAGGCCGGGTGACGTCATAGTTTGGATTATATGGACACTGGTTTCCATGTGACTGATGCCATCTCTCCCATGGAGCATGTGCTCATACCAACAAGCCTGGCTCTTCTGCTCGGACCCATAATCTCACTACGTTCCACTTTGAATTTTGATGTTAGGTGTGAGGTAGAAGTAGTAAAGAGTCACTTGTGTTTTACTTGTAATCTCTGTTTCAAGAGAGTATGACTCTCTAGAGTAATTATCCAAACCCGAACTCAGCCCAGTGTTAACGGTTCGTACATACATCTGTACATACACGACCAACATGTACGCATACAGCACATGCCTGTCATGCTTCTTTCTAGTGTCTGTCATTGTCTGTTTTCCTGTAACCAGGTATGGTGTGTAAACCTAGTATAAACATTGTCACGTCATCACATCGCAAGCATTCTCATCATTAATTAGGTGGAATGAAAACACTGTGGACCTCTGGATAGTCATTGCAGTCATTCATAGCATTATTGAAGTTTGAATAACCTTTCACTTCCTGGAAAGAAAGCAGTAGCAAATACAATTAGTGTCATGTACTCTTCCTACTGCATTAAGAAATATTTAAAACATTTGGAGCATTTGTCTAATTTATGTGATAAATGTGATTAAATCTAAAACTCCCCAGATAAAACAAGAAATAATACATAACAATAAATACATATTTATTGTAGAAATCTTTCAAAAACGAAATATATATCTATTTTTAAATTTGAGCCGTCTCACTGGGTTTCTCTGAGGAGTCTGGAATTAATCAAGCATGACATTTAACCACTAGAACTTTTTTTTTTCTGTACAGGATTTCATGTAAATAACTACAATATGACATGTTTAGCAATAAATAATAATGTGCTTCACTATTTTTCATAAAACAGTACATTTGAAAATGCATGTATAACAATAATAATAATTATATTTTAGCATTAGAAGTGGCGAATAGTTTGTGCTCAGTGGTATGATGAATGTTCACTGTGCCAAAAAATACGTTTATAATTATTTTATCCCGGAAACGGCAGCAGTAAGTAAGTGTATTCTAATAGACATTTGATATATTTTTGCATGTCAGTTATTTCCATTCATATGTAGTCTGACGTTTCCCTTAAACATCATGTACGAGCTGAATAAGATGACATAATCAAGTTAGCAATCATTTCTGTCACAGGAGATTCTATTACAGATAAATGGATAATTGTTGTTGAGTAATCAGACCCCTCCGATGGGCCTGCGGCTAGTTGAAATGGTAGCGTCGTGGAGTTTGCAAAAGCGAGCCCCAGCACGCTGGAATGTTCAAAGTGAGAGGTCCTGGGTGTTTGCTAGCGTCAGTGGCTAACATTTGACTTCTATGTGTTTGTCTTAGGCACAGGTGAGGACGGAGGAACGTGTCACCAAAGCGCTGAGTGAAAGCATTCCAAAGTTCTACTTCCCACAGGGCCGGCCCCAAGCCAACCTCAACATCGACGGCCTCATTTCCAAAATTGAGAAAATATTTTCCCAATTTCCAAATGAAAGAGCCACCATTGAGGACATGGGGCAGGTTGCCAGGGTGAGAATTTGATTAGTAGCATGGACGTTCAGTGGCCACCCAACAAATTATTTTCATTAGTGCTATTTAGACCCAGGCTTTAATAATGTTTGCTCATTTAAAACCCCATGGAAACTATATCTCCAGCTCCCAGAGGAATGGGTGCAGTGTTTAGAGGAATAAGTGGAGTCAGGAGAGAGATGTTTCCTTAAATGATGCAACACTGCTCATCAATGTCATCACTCTCTCCTATGGTTATTAGTTCCATATATGATGAGGTGTTTTTTTTCTTTCCTCTTTTTTTCCATGACTGCACCAACACTGCATTGTCTCTGCTGCTTGTGTGTCGTCAGGCATGCGAGTGTCCTCTTTACTGGAAAGCGCCGTTGTTCTGCTCGGCTGGAGGAGACAGGACGGGCTTCGCGTCCGTTCACAAGTTCGTGGCTATGTGGAGAAAGTAAGACAATGGCCCCTCTTGATCTACAGTCACACACACAATACAATATCTGGTATTGTGACATTTATTTGTCCAGCCCTACAGAGAAATCACCGGTCAACACTGGTCCCACAAACATATTCAAGTGTGATAACAAATACATGAATGAAAGTGACCACTGACTTCCTTTCTGTGTCAGCCAGTGTGCCTTATACTCGACTTGGAAAAGATTCTTAGAAAACTATCATCGTCGAGACGATGACGAGACGAGACGTCAAGGCGGAAATGTTAGAGCTTTTAGTCACAGCCTAGTCTCAGACTGAGATGTTACAAATACTGTGACCATCGGGACTTTATTCTATCAGCTATTTGAGTGCTCATCTATTGGTTGCAATGGTTTCAAACACGTTTCATATTGTTGTAAGCCCCAGACTCGGAAAAGACTGAAAACCAGCTCAAATTGCCACCTTCTACTTAACGAACGAGATGACGCGAGCGTGCTGCCACTCCAGTAAAACTCTTACTTCTGACTCTGTTTCTTGAGTGTGACCGTGAAAATACACAAAAAACTGTATAGGCCCAGCAGACCTGCGTGCGGAATACTGTTACTGAAAGTGGACAGACTTGACCTTTGACCCAGGCACATAACGGAGCCAGTCTCAAATGAGAAGTCTCTACTTAACACCCCAGCTCACAGTTACCCAGCAGCAATTCAGAATGCTAATTTCAGAATGTATTATACCTGCACGTGCACCTTTGATGGACTCGTGTTCTTGAGAGAATCACTAAGTGAACATAAGTGGGAATAACCTTGCAACCATCTGTTCTCTCTTTTCCTCTCCAGGACTCTGCAGACCTGTCACGATGACGCTTCTAAATTTGTACACCTCTTGGCCAAACCTGGCTGTAATTACCTGGAACAAGACGACTTTATTCCATTCCTGCAGGTACTAGCTACAGCTCGCCCAGGGAGGGGGCTGGACTTGGCAGCTCACTGGCTCGTGTTGTGCAAGCTGGATTTTGTGACCATCTTGCTGAGGCAGTGCTTTTTCATTGGGCGGAAGACAAATTCACGGATGCTACTTTAAGTCGGTTCTAAGCTAGAGGAGAGCATTGGGAGCGATTCCTCTCGTGTGGAAATGCTACTATGTGTCTAAAATATTGTCCTTTTCCAGTCAGTCTTGGCATGTGTTCTTGTTTTGCTGGTTGTTTGAATTCTCAATCCCCCTGGCGAACTGTTGGTGCACCACACTTGCCCCACCCCACACCTGATTCATTTTCATACTGGCAGGAGCTGCTGGCCCGAGCTGCACACAGCCGTTCTCATCCCAGATGCCTTGTGGCACATGCTCTTTAATTTGTACAGCTCCACTCCGTGTATGGTTTTTGACTGTTCTGATGAATGAGAGGGGGATTGCAGCGGAGTAGATCTGACTGTCCCCGCCTGTTTCCCGTGCCCTGTGATTTATGTGTCTCTCTATGATTTCATTTCACACAGAACGAGTCAAAGAGGCACCAACAGCTGCCCTGGAATAAGGCATTTTAATTTCATTGCCACCTTAGCATTTATGTCAACAGCTTTTTCCCGCAGCACAATGGAAGTGGGTAGAAGGAAGGAAACACGAGTGGAGTTTCATGGTTTCAAGAATATGACTTTAATTAGCGCTGCAGGTCACCCCATGTGATGTGAACAGCACACACCGTTTTCCTGCCTCATCACTGTCAATTTGTCTTTGCTACATCCCAAAACAGGTTGAACCACACTATTATCAGACAGGTTTGCTGCTCCCAACCAGGCCTTTTCCCCTCATGAGCGTATTGCACGATAGAGTGACGTAGACGTACGCAGACAACTATTGCTGTCGGAATAAGTGGGGATCTATATGCTGATCCAACATGCTGCTTGCTCTGTTGAGCAACAAAGAAATACAGATGTGATTTTCCCTTTAACTTTGAAAGTAACTAGAGAGTTTCTTTGGTCGTCAGAGTTGTTCTTTTGTGGGTATGGAAATGAGGCAGATGTTCAGAAAGTGAGCTGACTTTCTGATTTCAGGACGTGGTGAACTCACATGCAGGCCTGGCCTTTCTAAAGGAGGCGCCGGACTTTCACTCCAGATACATCACCACGGTAGACCACCACATATGTCAGCGCGTCATTGTGGAACCTTTGGATGTAGCTGGACGTGCTAACATTGTCAGCTGTGTTCCTTCAGGTCATTCAGAGGATATTTTACAATGTGAACCGATCATGGACCGGAAAAATAACCTGTTCTGAACTCAGGAAAAGTACCTTTCTTCAGGTATTTACCTCTAGTTCCTTTCATATATATATTATATTTAGTTTGATTCAGTAAATATCGGTTTTGCCTTTTTTCTGCTGTACCAGAATGTGGCCCTGCTTGAACAAGACGAAGACATAAACCTTCTGACGGAATTCTTTTCCTACGAGCATTTCTACGTCATCTACTGCAAGTTCTGGGAACTGGACGCTGACCACGACCTCTACATTGACCAGAAGGACTTGGTTCAACACAACGACCAAGGTGCCTTCATTCGCAGACTTTGGGATCAAACCGCGTGTTGTTGAATTTAGTTGTCAACAAAAGTCCTAAATGAGTATCCAGACGTGATCGTAACCTTCCTGGTAACGTCAGCAAACCACGACAAATAGGCTGCAACTACTGAGCATGAGACGATAGGAAGTCGGTTTGATGTGATTTGGTCCGGATTTAACAGGCGCCCACTCAGGAAAACGGTTTGTCTGTGACGCTTCCTCCCCACACACTCCACACCACATGTTCTTGTTTGATGGTCTGTGAGTACGGCTGGGAAACGAGACACGGAATCAATAAGAGAGCACTATGTGTTTTCTTCGGATGACGCCATGTCTGGAACTATTTCTGCCACGTTATGGTCAAAAGGATGACCAGAGGATTTATAGCATTGTCAGGATTTAAAATTAAAAAAAAGACAGACTGATGAACTGTGTGAAAATAGATCACACTTGGTAGAAGAGTTGAGTGTTAACAGGGTGAACTGGTGTCTGACAGGAGAAATGAAGGAGTCTGGACTGTAAATAATCTGTTGCTGTATATTTTTCAGCCATTTCCCACAAGATGATTGAGAGGATATTCTCAGGGACGGTAACAAGGTGAGTGAGTAAAGTCACTGAGCTTTCCACTGAAATCCCAGTTTATGTTTAGTATAACAGCTCGTTCCATTAGGGACAGACGCGTCTATAAGGAGGGGCGACTGAGCTATGCCGACTTCGTCTGGTTTCTGATCTCCGAGGAGGACAAGAAGACTGACACCAGGTGTTTAGACGCGTCCTGTGCTGAGTGTCAGCGTCCTAGTGTTCTCCTGTGTGACGTCAGTGTCTGTGCCCAGTATAGAGTACTGGTTCCGCTGTATGGACCTGGATGGGGACGGAGTGCTCAGCATGTACGAGCTGGAGTACTTCTACGAGGAGCAGTGTCACAAGTTGGAGACCATGGCGATTGAGCCGCTTCCTTTTGAAGACTGTCTGTGCCAAATGCTCGACCTTGTCAAGCCTGAGGTCAAAGGTCAGACCTTTTTCCACATGTATACATGCTTGGCGGTATTAATTCACTAATTGATTGATTGACTGACTGAAGTCTTCATTTCAAACATGTTAAAAAATACTAAATGAAGTTAAAAAATAAATACGAACATATATTCATGTAAACAAAAGACAAGGCAACACTGGGGCAGACTACATGGATCCACCAACATGTTCCAGACGGAGTAGGATGAGTCCTTCCCCTTAATCCTGTGTGACACACACACTCATACACCGCCAACCTTACAACTCTAATCAACACTCAAAACTTTCCTCTTTGTTATTTCATAAACAGCAAGGCATCACTATGGAAATAATGTGCACATTAATAATCCATCTGCATACAAGTTGTACACTGACCGGTATCATAAATAACATGCGAACAGTTCATTGTTAGACATTTACAAATAAAATGTTTGCATGCAATTTCTTGCTTTTCCCCCGCTAATGATAATTCTGTAAAAATATAAAACAATAAAAAAAATAATAAAAAACTAGGTCAGACACCTTAGATTTAAATGACACAAATTCAAACGTAATCACAAAATAGAAAATGGCGTCTTGGGAATCACTGGTCTAGACAGTATATATGCCTGAATCTATATAATAAATCCTCAACACCCCCATCTACATCACTACATCACATGCGGTTTATTCACATCGTGTACACAACGTTTCTTTGTACCTGTTTTGGAATTGTGATGTGTTTTGACTCTGTGACAGCAGCAGACGTGTTCGGACCGGGTCACTGCTCTGGACCACCAGCTGTTTGTTTCGTCCATGCTGTTGTGAGAGGATGCATGTTAGGTATTGATAGCTGCGGCCAGAATGTGACCCTCGGCTGACCTGGAGGCGCTGGACAAGCTGAGCTGTGTAATTCAGGATGTAATATGATTCGTAACAACTTAGCTGAGTATTTCAGACTGATGTTCATCTGAACAGTGAGTCCTTTCGGCGGTTGACTGCACTGAGCTGATCAGGTACCTGCGTGGTGGACCACCACATGCCTGATCTGGATGAGGTTTATTTTTCAAGTGACCTCCGTATTAACTGTTAGTTTGCTCTAGTTTGTGGGTTTATTGTGACTAAACTTCCAAAGGTTATAGAGTATTCTACTGGTAATGTGATTTTGATCTGTGCTGCAGACGTGTCAGCGTGCACATGAGCCACAGATGGAGATATTTGATTTGATTACACTGAGTTGACATAATGATGTGATGACACGTCTGATGGTGTTTACATGAACAGCTGACGATCCCTGTCGTATGGAATCCAGGAGTCTATCTCCAACCAAACCAAATGTCTGCTCTGCTCAAGTTCAACTCCTAGAGTCCTACCGGTATTGACTTTACCGCGAGGACGTTTATTTGTCTCTGACCTCACTGGGAAGTGCTAAAAGATGGAGAAGGAGAGGGGGAAAAAGGTCCGGGGGCTGATCTTTATATGTCTGAAGGGTTTTAAACAGCTGCTCACTGCTGCTCTCTCACATCTGTAAAAATAGAATAGGTTGCATCCTTTGACAAAAGGCCCTGGATGTTGTCCACTTACAACAGCATGTGGCTTCCTCCAAATTATTTAATGAATGCCCTCGCATGAAATATGCAGAGCTGGACTTTTGTTTCAGACCCGCCCTTTAAAGCTCGATCCCATGGAGGAGACGGACGCCAGCGCTCGTAACAGAACTTGACTTGTCTGTGAACACGTTTTCGTCTAAAGTCCCTGTGCTGTCCTGTCCAGGTAAGATCACTTTGCGGGACCTCAAGAGGTGTAAAATGTCCCACATCTTCTTTGACACCTTCTTCAACATCGAGAAGTACTTGGACCACGAGCAGAGGGACCCCTTCTTCGCCGTCCGGGTACGTGTCTACTCCAGTGCCTCGAGGTGGGAGAGTCTTCCAGACTTACGTTGTGTCTTCTGACCCGTTAAAGGAGGCGGAGACAGAAGGCCAGCAGGTCTCCGACTGGGAGAAATACGCTGCAGAAGAGTACAACATCCTCGCGGCTGAGGAGGCCGTAGATGATCAGTGCATAGATGTGTAAGTCTTTTCCATTCATCAGGTGCCGCTGCAATTATGTCTGAAGGAAGAAGTAGAAATGCATCTCATGTCCACCAAATATGAATGCACCAAACCTTATTTTATCTCCATCCTCCACCAGGAAAACATCCCTTAGCATTTGGAAACTGTCCTTTCACTTTTAGTTCAACAAAATGTAATAGTTTTCTTCGGGTTATAGCTCCAGAACTGTTGAATCTGTTCACACTATAGTTTGGTGTTGTTGTCTTTATCTTCCTTCACTGAAAATCCACAAGCATCGTAATATTTCTTGTTCTAGATCATAGGATCCACGACGACCTGAGCATTTATTGCGGCTGTATACACACATACTGAAAATGTCCTTATCTGGCCATAATGAAATATCCTTTTAAAAACTTCCTGCATCCAGATGGTTCCAGAACACTGCCAACATGTAATCATATGTTCCTGGTACCATTATCAGCTTTTCCTGAACATTTCACTACAATCCATTCAGGACGTTTCAGGATATTTTGCAACAGACAAAAACAAAATCTCCTTGGTGGAGGTAATGAATGACTCGACCATGGCCCCCGGTGACCTCTAGATGTCAGAGCAGTTTTTTTCCAGAGTGGACCTGTGGAGGTTCTCAGTGCTCCAGGTCATAGGAGCTCACCGGGTCAGATCTTAGACAGCTGGACTTGCCAGCTTGTAAAAAGCTTCTTCAGCACTCAGATAAGTTCAGTTGTCTTGTCTTATCCCACACCGGTCTCATTCCCACTCCAGTTTCTGTCCCTGAGTGGGAATCAGTGCGAGATGATGTTGACAGGCATGTTGTGTGGCGTTTTAGGAACACCACCAACTTCTAACGACAGGCTCCTGCCAGAGCAGGTAAGATACAGAGTACCAGACAAATATTCTCCTCCCCTCCTGCCCCCCCCAGTCCTGATCCCCCTCCCCCGTCTACCCAACGGGTCCTGGCATCAGAGAACCGTTTCACTGAATGAAATCTGGGACTGGGAACTGCTGTGTGTTAATCCCAAACATCTGCTCCTGCACCATCTCTGTCCACGCCATGGTCCTTTACAGTCACCCTGGATTGTGTCACATGTTCTCAGATCAGGTCCATTCTCACCTGCTGGACGCACGTCCAAATGTACAGAAAATCCACCTAGTGGCAGTGCTTGTTTGCTGCTTCCTAGCAGATCAACTTTAGCTCAGTTTTTCCTGTACAGACATGAGAGTGGTTTTGATTCTTATCGTTCAAATTTCCAAAGCAAATCTGTGTTTCCTCGTGTCTGTGTTCAGGTATGACAATCCACTGAGACCCTCAGAGCACGACATCTCCACCAAGCTGGGTCTGACCACGAGACACTTCTTTGCCATCCCCAGTCCTCACTGCAACCTGGACGGCTATGACGATGCAGATGACTTCTGATAATGACGGGTTTCCTTCGACAAAGCGTTCAGACAGCGGTGTTGGAGGTTCAAGCCAAAGCCAAAGATCAAAGACTCACGTGGTTAGGACCAGTTTTCATCCAGCAAAATGAAGAAACAACAAAACTAAGTCAAGTTTCGTGGTGGGATCAAATGATAAACATGTTATCACACATGTCGAACAGGACACATGAACCAGAGGGGTATGTGCACTTTAATATTCTCAGCTGCCACCACAGCAGACTGTCACAGACCTTCACTCCATCCTCCCATCACTATCACATTTATCTGATTTCAATTACGTAACTGGCTCCCTTGTTTGACACAGTTGTCCTAGTTTCAATTCTCTGTCATTGGCTGATGTTACATTCCCATGATCATAGCTGAAGGTTCTGTTCTAGAATGTCCATTCAGTCCTCTGTGGTTAGTTGAATGCAAAGTTACTGTAAGTGCCAACACTCTGATGCCTTCAGAGCAGCTCAGTGGAGATAGTCACACATGGGCTGTACTGTCTGTCTGAGATGGCTTTTAAATTATCTGAAATGAATTTATAAAAAGCTGTACATATTTGTGCTTGCTGTGATGTAAAAATTATTTGGGCAAGTTTTTAGACAGAATATTTTGTTCCTTACATAGTAATTAAGCATCTTTAAGCAAATAATAAAGACTTTGTTAATGGTGTGATGATGTCATTGATATTTTCTATCTACAAGACACTTGGCCGGACATGATGTTTTGAATTATATTTATTAAAATTATCATGAATAATACATTTTATTCATGGGTGCGTTTCATGCCACTAGAGGTCACGCTACAGGTGAAAGTTAAATGCATTACAGACAAGAAAAATGGACAATGATTGCAACATCAACTGCCACATGGTCTGTTCAGGTTTCAAAAGAGAAGTTCTCAGGTGTGACGACTTGGAGGAAGAGCGAAGTTGTCAAGGGCCTTGAAAGAGACTGGTAGTATTTAGTAATGGATGAGATGTGTGACTGGGAGCCAGTGGAGCTGCTGCAGGACGGCTGTGATGTAGGATGAGGACGGGGTTCAAGTGATAATTCTAGTTCGTGCTGCTGAATTCTGTTACAGTTGGGGAAGGGTTTTCTGGGGATAACTGCAATCGTCGAGCTGGGAAGTGACAAGACTGAACCAGTATGGTAGAGACTGAGGCGGCTGAGGTTCCGGGGGTGAAAATAGGATGAAATGAATGATATTAAATACATAAACGACATGTAGCAATGCTAAAGGCTCGTTCACGTCGACAACAACAGCGTCAACACATATCAAGGGTAACAGTCTAACCGGTGGAGCCAAACACTGAGAATGAAAAAGTGACCTGATGTCACTGCTGGGAGTACTCAGGAATACACGGGTATTTATTGGATTTTTATTGGATTCGTGACTTTGGTGCTAAAATCAACAGCCTCTTTGTAAACACCTTTTAGTTGTACAAGTTGCTGCTGACTGGTGTGGACGCTGTCATTTGTTTTTGGTGCGGAAGGCCCCTAGATCATTCCCTATCAGAAGGAATGATAAAGTGGCACAGGCAGGACAATTCATACGGCGTTGCTGACCTGCAAAACAGTCAGTTTAATTATTTGTGAGCAAATGAACACATGAACAACTACCAATATCCATCATAATGAATCCATCAGAACAATGTGGCACTGATGTGCCTTCACAGCTGTCTGGACAATCTCAAAACATAGACTTTTCATCCCTTTGACACCTGATCGTCACACACGCCACCTGGATGTATTTATTAGTTTATCTGTAAAGAGGGTTTTTTTACCAGCACTATTCAAGATTCAAAGCGTTTATTGTCATATGCACAGTAAAGAAGGCAGGTTTCCTTGTACAATGAAAATCTTACTTTGCCGTCCACCCTGAATGCCTATTGTATCTGGGAGTAATTTAACTTCATCATTACATCATGCAGTAAGTAAGGAACCAATGGAATCTTTTAGATTGCACAAACATTTCTGAGATGAAGTTTGTGAGGACACGGTTGGTGCAAAAGTGTAAAAGGATTCAAATCCATTGTATAAATATCACAATGGTATTTTTACAATATTGTACAACAAACGAATGTAGTACATCAGAAAAAGATGGAACAACGCATCTCACAGTTCTACTTCTACTGTGTCCTCGTCATCGCTGGTTTGGAGGACCGATCCTCTTCTAACAGGAGGTTCAACCAGCACAGGACATGAAGGAGCCTCTGTCGTCTTCTCCTGATAGCTGAGGAATCACATGATGAGACAAGAATGAGTGAGGTGAAGAAGTGATCTTTAAGATGAATCACACTGTGAAGGTGAGGAATCCGTCCTCCACACCTGGGACTGAAGCACGACCTCTGGATTTTACTGACTTTGGCATCAACAACGTTGATTGCGGGGAGTTTGCTCCCTGAAAGGCAAAGAGATGTAAAGGTGCTTAAAACATCACTCATTCTGTGATGATGTCAGTGCAGTACCTTCCAGTTTGTGCTTGACCAAAGGAGAGCGACTGGGCTTCTTGTCAGAGCTGACCTGGGACACGGCATCCTCGCCTTCAGCTACAGACAGTAGTGATGTGCGATAGTAGACGAGCGGCTGCCAGCTCTCCTCCCTGAGGTCTACGATGTGCTCTGCAGTGTGCTTCTGCAAGTAGGAGAACCTGAAATGCCAGAAACGCGTTTAGAATGTTTAAAAACAAGTTCACAGCTGTGTAGTTTCTGCTCCATGCGGCGCCTACACTGTTTTCTTGTCAGGTTTGAGCAGTTTGCTGGAGAACTCTCCAAGTATGGTCAGGTAGGAGAGGTAGACAGGTGTCGGGGTTTCTGGTGTCTGGACAAACTCTTGGAACACGAATTCTATGCCGTTCCTGCATATCAACACAGAAACTTTAGGCCCAAAATCCCACTAAGAGGAATTTCAGATCCCAGGAGGTTCACTGACCTGTGAATCATTACGATACACTCACGAAACTTGATAAGGTCCCCGAACGTGAGGGCGAACCGCCTGGCCAGCTCCTTGATGCTTGTGAAGGTCTGGACATGTGAGCGAGGCGTCCCTCCACTCCCCTGCTCCCGTTTAAGGCGCACAAACAGCTGGAGACAGGGGGAGACGTCAACATCAACATGTTATGAGGCTGAAGTTTGTGTGTGTGTGTGTGTGTGTGTGTGTGCTATCACACACCTGCTGCAAGCAGAGCACCAGCGGTCGGGTGCTCTCGATCTTATCGATCTGTCTGGTTCTGTACATCGTCTCCTTGATGATGTCTCCGAAGTCACTGTAGTACTGAGGACAGGACGACAGTGAAATGGCACGTGAGTGATGGTGGTTGTTCTACACTGATCAGTGTGTCTGTGTTGAAACCATAGACGCTAGGGCAGGTCAGAAGTCCCGCCCCCCTCAGGGACACAGAGACCTACACGGAAAGTGTGATGCAATTTTCATTATTGTCAGAAGTTCTCATTTAACTGAGAAAAGAAGGGTTTTAAGGGGTGACACGGTGGTACAGTGGTTAGCACTGTTGTCACACAGTCTGAGGGATTCCTGGTCTGGGATCTTTCTGTGTGGCGTGTGCATGCTCTCTGTGTCTATGTGTTCTCTGCATGTTTTCTACACAAATCCAATCTATGTGTTTCACAATTTTATTTTCAATTGAGTTTGGGTTTTTTTTCGCCAAGATTTTGTTCCTGAATGAATTATAATGATGTTAATAGATGTTTGAAGGACTTTAAAAGGAGTTGATGCTGCTGAAAGTTAAAACACAGGTCTACATTTGAGACAGGTCATTCAACATTTGGAGAAGTCCTCAAAAAGGCATTAAAAGTAACTATTAACATGAGTTTAATAAATTTAACTAGTTACACTACTATCCCAGTTGAAACAGGGTAACTTCTCATTGTAGCCAGAAACTTTCCCAGCACTGGATCTCTGTACTGAGACTGATTCCAATATGGCCGCCCATGCACACATCTTCCATCTTTATATGATGCAGACTGTGGTTTAAACACGATAAATGAACTCCATAAATGTCCTGTTTGTGTACTCCATGTCTACGTCACATTTGATGAAGTTAGCTTAGTGCAATGAGTGGAAACAAGGAGGAACACCTCACTTCTTTCAGTCCAAAAGTCATGAAATCCATTTTCCTCTCACCGCTAAAACTCTCAAAACACAGTGCAGGCAAGTGTGCAGTTTGCTACGTTTAAGTCTCAAGCTTCATATTGAAAGGACTGATATGACTTCCTGAGGTACCTTTATGTAGAACATAAAGATCTCAGCTGCCATGCTCATCTCCAGCACGCCGTGTACCACTAGTTTGCAGTACGCCGCCAGCAGAGTTCTCCGCCTGTGAAGGTCCTCCAGCTTCTCCACCTCAGGGGTTTCACTGACTGAGTTGAAGCGAGTGGTTGGAAGTGGTCAGGAGAGGG
>CAAKHB010007198.1:88587-101224 GCA_901007665.1 Aeoliscus strigatus | reverse complement strand
GAAAGGGATGGGGGGGGGGGGGGGGGGGGGGGGTGCAGAAGAAGATGAAGAGCGATCAATCATGAGAATCAATGAGAATTGAGAACAAAGTCAATGCCGGAAAATGCTCTAGCTAGTTTCGGGACAATGGCTTTAGCAGGTGGAAATCAAAGATAACATAAGAGCAGAGTTATGGTTGTGACACCATGTGGCTTCAATCTTTCACAGGGCTAATAAAACGGGCTCCGAGGTGAGCCAGAGGTAATGGGATTTTCTCACGGAAAGAGATTGCCCCGTTTTCATATTTTAACTCGGTGCCCCTGCCCTCCGAGTGATCTCTGATCCAGCAGCTAATAGAAAACACAGTCTATAAAACACAAGTGTTACCAGGCAAATCCAATAAAACAATAGCTTTTTATTACATGTTAAAAAAAACAATAATCCCATATTGTATTTGTTTGAACATTTAAGAGATTCCCACGGGGGCAGTTATTGGATTCTCTGGACTCGCCCATATTTGGATGCAATAAGACTGTAAAAGTCGACGCTATTGTGAAGATAATATGTGTTTTCATTACAGTAAGCTGACGAGGAACTCGTAGGTTTAACAGCAAAACTTCCAACATGCCAAACTTTGAAACATACTACGTTCATGTCCAACTGCAATGTGACTTCTTTCGGAACTGAGAGACAATCGTGAAAACGCGACTTCCTTCGTAGACAGCAGCTCCGCAGCCAATTTCCTCCAGTATGAAGTTGTGCATTTACCACTTGCATGTTATTAACACAGCACATTGCTGCACTGAATCAGTGCTTCCCCTCAGAGAGTTGACTTGCAGCAAGCTCAAGCTGCACTTCAATGGAGTAAGAGTGCCTCCTAGTGGATCTCACATTCACTGCCAGGGCAGCTGTGTAAACAACCCCCCCAAATGGGGACATTTACGTCAAGATTCATTTCGTACCGCCACAGTGCAGTCATGGTGCTTTTCCACGACACAGTTCCAGTAAGTTTTTGTCACCGATAGGTGAGAGAACAGAGACAGAGCAGACATGATCTCTGATGTACTGATTCTCTGTGGATGGAGTTACGCACTGAACGTGAAACCTGAGCGATTGTCAGTGGTTTAAATCAGATCAATGACAAACTCTAGATCAGTTAAACATGTTGAGAAATGTTAAAATCCGAGTTCACCTCATTCAGTGATAAAATGTCATGGTTTCCATGGAGAGTCTGGCGCAATTCAGGGAGCACCAGTGAAGTGTGAGTGTGAGTGGGGTAACTGGGGTGTGTGTCTCTGTACCACTGACGTGCGGTCAGGGGAGGCAGGTGAGGCACTGCCTCACCTGTCATCATGACAAAAAAAGAAAAAAGAAAGTGTACATAAATAAATATTTATATTTTCCACTGATCTGTGTTAAAATGCATTTGCACATTACTACTACTACGACTACACATTTCTAACATTTTATTGAGTAGAAATTGAGTAGAAATTGCACAGTTTTTCCGATCCAATCCAGGGCAGAGACCCTGGGTGAGGCAGGGGCGAACTGTGCCTCATGTCTGACTGCATGATCCAATACAAACTGGGTTGCATGTCGCATGCCCGTCTCTGTTCCTCAGCATATCGCCAATATGAACTTTACAGAAATATCCGTGATACACCATGACTTTCTGCAGTCTGTGTAATGTCTTTTATGTATGTGTGAGAGAACTATTCCTGCTGATTGCACAATAAAGTGCAGAGAGAAGTCAGCAGGTAAGGCAGGCAGTACTCTGACTCAACTCCAGGGGGCGGTGCTTTCTTGCTGCAGCGCTGGCTTCAACAGAGGCAATCCAGAGTCGGATGAATAGTGAAATAAGATGCTTTTTTCAGCTCTTACAATCGTAAATCTGACTCTTGAGGAGGTCAGTGGCTCACCATCCATGAACCTCACCGCACGTCACTGCTCTGTACCCACCACATTTCAACACTAACTGATGAATCTTTGTGCTGCATGACGGCAGATAATAAGAATAAAACAAATCTCAGATCTGCAAGATGGTCTAAAGATTCAGGCTGAGGTCTCACTCCTGCTGGTGCTGTCACATTCTGGGCCAACAAAGACGTTCGAGCATACGAAGGTCAACAGCGCCATCTGCAGCTTGGGGCTGGGTGTGTAGCGCAATGGACCATACGAGGTGGGATCCCACACGTGCAGCTGGTAGGAATGAGCCGTCAGGACGTCACAGACACCGACAAAAGCCTGAGACAGAGTCGGACGTAAGAAAGGCTGGGAGGAAACATGAATGGTGCTAATAACCTGTGATGCCTGTCTGACCTGCTGCCGCACACTGTGGTCAGAATGAGACAGACAGCGCTGACTCCTCTCACTGAACAGACACAGCTGGAACCTCTGGGCCTCGGCCTTGTCCTGAAACATGACACAAACAGCAGCGTTCAGTTCTGTTCACCGATCTGTGTATATGTACTGATGTATGTTCACACAAATGAACAGGCAGGATGAAGATGCCCACATCTGTAGTGCATTGTAAATAGTATATAGAGTATACACTGTAATTATTATATTTTTAATTTTATTCTACCTTATTTTATTCTATATTATTTTTATTTTTGTGTGCAGTGTTTATACCTCATAGTTTTTTAACTCTTAGTATTTCTGTTCCTTATACCAAGACACGTTCTTGGTATAAGGAACAGAAATACTATAATAATAATAATAATAATAATAATAACTGAATAAAACTGAAAACACCAAAAAAAGTTAAGGTTGAAACTGAAACACCAAAAAGCCAAAGTAAAACAAATCAAATTACAAATATCTCACCCTGGAGGTCAGAGTTGCACCACTGGTGTTGAGAGACCAGAAAATGGAGAAGCACAAACATTGTAAAACTTCCACCAGCACCTTTGGAAATCAACAGAACAACAGAGAATGACTGCGGACAATTCAGACAGAAAAACTGTGAATTATTGCTGAGAGATAAAAATACTAACGGCGGCTTAACGACAGCCACAAGTGCTTTGATTTTAATTTTGATGTGTGTGTCTATCACACCCAGATGTGACCAATCACATCGGGCAATGTGCTCTTCAGGTTATGAGCTATGATTCAAATTAACAGCTCGTTTTCAGGCCTCTGTACAGCTTCTCTGTGTGTGTGTGTGTGTGTGTGTGTTTCTATCAGGTGTGTAAGAGCTGGGTGACATCCAAAACATATAGGGCACGTGTTCCCCGAGGACCAGGGTTGGGAAACACTGGACAGAGACATCAGATAGGACATGTCTTCATGGTAACGGTGGTATTTTCCCCATGTTTGCACTCTCTTCCTCGACTGCACAGAAATTCCTTCACACGTCTTTACCTCGTCAACACTAAATATATAAATGAGGAAAAGGAAAAACGGACAGAAACATGCTCTTTAAAAAAAGACGGCATTCACTGCCCACAGAGGCAGCGTGAGCCAGGTGTGGCGGTACCTGTGGTGGGGCTCCGCCCTGGCTTCTCTCCGCTGGCAGGAGAGGCGACAGCAGCTCGAACAGATTCCAGCGGGACAGGTCATGGCAGCTACCATAGCACAGAGACAAACAGGCGTGGTCAGGAGAAAGAAAAAAATCACCTCCATGTTGACCTGCAGTCCAACATACTTATGGAAGGCTCGGAGCCTCTTCAGTACGGCGACAATTTGTCCTGTTTTCTCCTCGTCAGCAGAAAATGAGTCATCCTGTGAGAGAACAGAGATTGTGACATCTTGTGGCGCCAATGCCTGTTTTCCTCTGACACTAAGTCACCAAGAGAATCCAGTTTCAGTCTTGATAAAAATCTGTCAGACATTTGTGACATATTCTCACACCAGATACGAAGCTCACTCCTTGAAGAGTGACGACAACCCAACAACTTTGCACTAACAGTGTACAGTGGCGCCCTCTACAGAGTAAACTCTGCAATCTGATGCTTATTATCAATGTATGATATTATTATTAGTGCTTATTATCAAACTCATTTTAACAGTTCTCATACCAACATTTTAAGTACATTAAAGTAAATTTTACATTTTTAAACATTTTTCTAAATTCATCTAATTCATCGGATGTTTTCACTTCCTTTTCTAGGATATTGCACAAAGCAACTCATTTGATTTTGAAAGCATACTTCTTTACGTTTGTTCTAGTTTTAACTTTTGTAAACATAAAAGTTCCTCTCAGTTCATATTGACTCTCTCTGATCAGAAACAATTTCTGGACACAATCTGGATTGATTATTCATTTTATACATTAGTTGAGCCATTATGAAGTCTACTAATTCTTTAAATTTAAGAGAATCATCTGTTAGTAGGTTCATGTTGCACACGTCTGGTATGTATACATAGGATTTGTAATTGTTTTTTTTATGTGCTTCCCCATTGTTATCAGACAGACACATGGGGGTCAGTTAAACTCTACAGCTCATCGTGTTGATGCTTGAACAGAGCTTGAGATGTACGATTATTTGGTAATTTGTGTAAAAAGACTCTATTCTTTTGATGAGCATGGTGTCCACTCACCCTGAGTGAATCCTGCAGCATTGCTGTCAGTTCGTCCACCCAGCATTGGACCATAGCGTCTCTGGCTGCACGAGCAACCGAGCTCAAAGTCATGTCCTCCTCACACAGTCTGAGGTACGTGCATGCAGCTGCCTCCAGCACGCCAGGGTCAGCATGGACATCCAGAAGCGCCCTCATCTCTGCCAGCAGGCTGGATGCCACCTGGGGAGAGAGACGTGATTCAAGCCTGCTCATTTAATGTAAACACCTCCGAAATGATTCTAGAAGGGGGGGCGTTTTCCTTGTTTCATTTAGTCAAGAAACAGGCATTCACACCTGTTCGCTTTCCGCCACTGGGCTTTCAGGGAGGAAGTACTGAGGGATCTTCATCAGTGAGGCGACAATGTCGGAGCTACCTGAGAACTGGAGTCGCACAGACAGCGCAGATGTGAATCCACACAAGTACTGTACATCAACAGATATTTTTATTATTATTATCACAATCATGTGTGACGCTAATACCTTGGACAACAGATTGGGAAGCACCAATATGAGATGTTCAGTGAACTTAGTACAGTCTTCAGCCTGAGCTTTCCTCTCTCTGGCGTTCGTCACCTGGAAAGGGGAAGAGACGCACTGAGTATGTTTCCAAGAAGAGATTTGTGGATCTGCTGTCATACGTCAACTAGATAATTGAACATGACTACTGTCCTTGTCCCCGTACACGGAAGGGGAATCCATTTATTGTCCAAACAATGTGACTCCACCCGACGTAGTTTGTCAGTGAAGGGCTTCTTTGAGTTAATTTATCACATCACAGATAGAATTTAATAAGCTTCTATCTCATCTAATCTAATTCCACTCTTGTTGAAATTCTCTGTTGTTACCACAGACTGTGTTAAAACCTGCTGGCTCCTTCCAGGTTACTGACGGAGCACTGACGTAGGTTTGGGACCAACCTACTGCAAGAGCAGCTAAACTGTCTCAATGAAATGGTACTAAATCCTATTTCTCAAAGTTTAGCACAACATGTTTGCACATTTATTTAACGGCAAGTTCACACCATCACGATTCTACTGACCTGTGAAAGGAACATTTGTTGAACAGACTCTACTGTCCCATTGACACTGACTGTGTGTCCTTCTCTGGTCAGCTGACCAGCTGCTCCTGACATCGCCAAAAGCTACAGTAGGCTTAAGCTGTTGCAGCTCCAAAAATGGAATGGTTTGCTGCTGCACAATTGCTAAGCCTTGTATATCCTTAATATCTTGTTGAGCAGCACTGGGGTCTTTCTGAGTGGAGTTTGCATGCTTCTCTCCAGGTTCTCCGGCTTCCTCTCACCTCCAAAATCATTCTAAGGTCAATAGGTCACTCTAATTTGCCCGTAGGTGTGAATGTGAATGTTAGTCTGTCTTTAATGTGGCCCTGCGACTCTTCCCAGGTGTACCCTGCTGTTCACCCACTGATAGCTCAGATCTGTTCCCGCACAGCCGCGATCCGTAACCGGAGCAAGCAGGAGAAGATGAATGAATGAATGAAGGAAATGGATTGGATTGGATCTAAGACAAATTGTGTCACTGTCATTGTGTGTTCTTGTGTCACTCACAGATGAGAGTCTCTAATCTTATTCCCTGATGAATTAACACTCCACCAACCTTCTTTGCTCCGCTCCTCCCAGCCAGTGTGGGTCCCTCTGAGGCCTGACGCACCGACGCCAGCACAATCTCCACGAGCACCGCTTGTTCTACCTGAGTGAGACCTTCAAACAAACACACAAGAAATAAATAGATATATATTTCCTGCCAACTTCACTGCACACACATGCACACACCTGGAGTCTGACCTCGACCCTGTGAGGGCGGCTCCTGCAGCAGTAGAGACGTGAGTGTGGTCCAGTCCTTCAGCAGAGCTCCACCACAGTCCCAGAGACTGTCCACTAGATACACCACATGCTTGTGCAGCTGCAGGTACACAGACGTATTACCACCATGACGACGATGACCAGTAAACATACAACAGGGCAGACTGATTGTGTATCAGAGTATAAAAGCGTATTTCACCCCTGAGTCCTGGTAGAACTGCAGCAGAGCCTTCAGTCTGACAAGTGTTTGCTGTTTGTGAGCCTCTTCCTCATTGGCTCCATCCTGATCACCAGGAGAAGTCCTGAGAAGCCTGAGGGAGGCCAATGAATAATACTGGAACAAGAATTAACTTGTATTTGGCCTTACCTTGAGAAAAGCAGCTCCCCCGCGACGACTGCAAGAGGGCGCTGTGAGGAATAAACAAACGGGAAGAGTTGCTGGTAATCGTCCGGACTGAGCACATCATCCGATGTTCTGAAGAGTTGGAGAGAACTGAATGACAATGAAGCATAAACACGATAAACACGGACAGTAGCACCAAACAGGCTGTCGGCTCACTTGGAGATGAGCAGCAGCAGTTTCAAGGTCTGAACTGCGACTTCATGATCCTTATCAAGGGTCATGGAGATGATCCGATCCTGGAACGCAAACAGGAAGTCACACATGAACACACATAAGTTTGGCTTGATATGCCTAAATGTCTACGTTATACTGATGAAATAAAAAAGGCTGCAACATCACAATTGTAAAGTAGAGCACCACTAGTCCTCGAGACCTTTACAACATTAACTTCGTTTGTGATGGCACAGAGGAAAATGTTCTAGTGGGATCTCCACACCGTCCGTCCACTTATGCTGCATTCACATGCAGGGAAATCAGGGAAACAGCAGGCTGCAAACCGGACGTCATTTCAGTGGCCGAGATAAAGTCGGTCAAACACCGACAGGGCCAGCAGAGGTAACCGTTAACCGCAACGGCAGACAGCATTACTGTTCAAAGTTAAAATATTTTAACTTGTACTGCCTACCCCCACGGAATTCACTACTAGATGTGAGGTGGTTTCATTTTGTGATGCAACATTTTATAGCCATATATGTATTGCTATGAGAATAACACTAAATAAGACACACAAATTTTTGTTTTAATTTTACACACAATAAACAATATGAAATCGCCATAGAAACATGTAACATGGGTCCCTTTTTGCTGTAGTGCGGCTCCGTCAGACTGTCTGTTTTTCTGTTCCCACCAGCAGCTTTTCTGCTTATTGCGAGTGAGATTTTATGGCCAGAAATTAGACATTTTAAATAGAAATAAGACATAATTCTTGGTAAGATTTTGATACGATTTTGACTTGTACGTTTTTGCAAGTAAGCTAGTCCCTGGAACAAGAGGATAATGAGGCTGTGAGTATAGAATGTTTTAACACGTCTGCTGAAATTGTACCGAATAAATCTTCTAACACTGACATCTGATGGCTGGTGTTCTGTGCGGTCCATGGATGCAGCTTTGAGGGAACGAGTTACCTTGAAGCGGCTGGTGAACAGGTCTAGTTTAGGCAGGAGTAGAGGATCTCCATATAAGCTCTGAAGGCTTAACACACACTTGAGACGTACATCTGGTATCTGGAGGATGATGCATACGTCAGCACAAAGATACACACACTGTCCATTTTATCAGGTACAAGCCAGCAGAAGTAACCTTATATTTATTATCCAGGTTGTAGTGGATGCAGTGGACTTGCTGGGTAAAATAATGCTAGAGGACGTTTCACCACTCATACCAGAAGCTTCAGTAACAGTCAACTGAAGAAGCTGAGCAGTGACAAGCTACCAGAATAATAAACACAATGTAACGTTCCCACGGTGTCTTTGAAAGGCAGAAGGAATGGACGGGACATTGTTCTGGATCATATACACGTGTACCTCATAAAGTGGCTGAAATGTGAATGTCTGTTACCTTGTCGTGCATCATCCAGCCGATGTATTTGAGGTAACTATCATTGAGGAAAGTCGAGCTGTAGAGCTTCATCCACAAACCCAACTCCTCCATACAAATAGAGCGGATTTCTGGCAGCACATCGCTATACGAAACACACACACACACATTGGTGCAATCACACATGAAATAAAGGTGTGAAAGACTGTGTGACTGCAACATGAAGTGATTTCAGAATCTCAGAATTCATTTATGTACATTAAAGGAAACTGTCAGATTTTATTCAACTTGCAAACTGTAGATGAAAGTAACAAATGTTTTAAAATGTTACTCTCTGTTAGAGTACCACCACATCTAGGTTTGGATTAACAGTTCTTTGTTGGTTTTGCTGCTGCATGATGTTTATATAAAAAAACTCAATTAGTTGAAGTTATATTCCACTTCGTAAAAGTAATACGTCACAATCAAAATTATCTGACAAAACTCAGATGACTAAACTGTTTGTCAGCGTTTTCAAGGACTCCTATAAAACCAGGGAAAAACAGACGTGTATATTTACCGATATCTTTTGAGAAAGACGCCTTTGAAGATGACGTCCATCATGCTCTCTATCTCACTCTGCCTCTCCTGCAGCTGGGAGAAAGTCACACGGCTTTTGAGTTAAGATGATTTCTGTAGATAGACTCACAAAGACTCATACCTCTGTGACGTTCTTTCGGATTCTTTGTTTCACAGTCTTCGCCTTCTGCCCCTTCAGCAGCTTCTCACCGTTTTTAACACCACCGCTCAGACTCAGAGCCACGCCCATCAGAGAGCTCAGCAGTTTCACAGCTTTTCAGGAGCACACAGATTTCGTTCATAAGGTATATATCAGTTCAGCAGATGTAATTGGTGGACACATGTTCAGGCTTTAACGATCTTACCTGCGAGTGTGCAGGTGTGTCTGAATGCTCGTACGTAGGAGTTGGACAGCTCAGAGAGCAGAGAGATGAGTGCGTTCATCAGGTAGCTGTCAAAGACGACGCTGTGCTGACACTGAGCCACGAACACCGATATGAAATCACAGAAGTCAGAGTGGAACCAGCGGCCGTAATGTCCCGACAGGACGAGTGGGTAATCTGCGCTGTCCTGCAGGGAAGAAAGGACGATGAAACAAGAGAAAAGAATGTGTCTTGCTGGAACAGTGCAGTTGGACTGACTGTGTCCATGGGCCATGTGACCGTGAGGATCCAAGGGAAAGCCAGAAACTTCTTGTACTGCAGACCAGCGACCTGAAATTCACATCATACAGCTTTGATTCAAAGGGCCCTACTTAGACGTCTAAAGCACAAAGGGCCAGGTGTGTGGTGCATGGGCGTGTCTCAGTCACTTGCTAAGTAGACGGCGTGTTTTTAGACTGTGTGACGGAGAGTTGAAAGGGTTGGACTTACTCTAGGAATTAGTCATGGGTGTATCATTCCATAAGCTTATCAGACTGTCATCTCTCATTCCCTTTAAAAGTGGTGGGCCTGTAGTGAATGGTGGACTGCTAGTTAGATGGCCATGACCATGTGGAAAGTGCAAAAATCTTCACAGCTGCGGAGACAGAGATCCTCATGTGGGTGTCACTAATACAAGACAGATGTTACTAAATACCTGAATATTGTGTGTGCACATTCAGAAACTTTCACCTTTTACAATATAATTTTATTGAAGTGCATACGAAGGCAGCAGAGGCATCCAAACAAATGAGTACACATTGGCGTGATCAACAAATATACCTGTAAATACTCCCAAATTTGTGCACTTCTATAGAACCTTTCACATTGTGATCATATTTTTATTTGTAATCTTTTATGTGTGTCTGAGCAGAGTGTGTTGTGCACCCACCTAGAGACACATATTATTATCTTGATTAACAGCCAAATACTGTGCCGTTGACTTTAGGCTAGGTATTTTTCACTGGCACATTTGCTTTCTGTGTCGTCTCACTATCAACGCGTCGTCATTTTAGACCAGCCCAGAGAGGTGCTACTTCATTTGCTCATTTGACAGGGGGGCGCGCATGGTGTGAAATTGAAAACTGGGCCTGCATCTAAACAATAATAACACTTGGACAAGACTACCTATCCTGCGCCGTGCATTTCAGCCCATCTAAATAGGACCCAAAGTTTAAGTTGAAGTTGAAGGTTTCTCACCTCATTCAGCTCCTCCACCATCTTACATGTGATGTCGCTATCTTCTCTGTTCTGACACATCTCTGCAGTGACCATGCCTGGATACAGTACAACAGAAGCATCGACCAGATTCTATTTCTTCTGTGTGTGTGTGTGTTGTTTTGGTTTTGGTGTTATGGGTGGCGACTGCTTGCCTTTGCACCCCGAGCACTGAATGAAGAAGCTGATGAGATCGAGGAGGGACGTGTCTCTGTCCATCGCGTACGCTTCAATCCAGTCGTCAATCACCACCTTCCCAGACATCAAATCCATGTCGATCAGTAAAAATCAGTGATGACTATTAAATGTCATCTCTCTGTCCTCTTGATTTTACAACTGTGAATCCTTTTTTCATCCAACTAGTCATTAATTATCTCATCAGACTCCAACAGGTACATTCAATCACATGGAGTAGAAAGGTCAAAGATGTTCAGGTCAACCAACAAGTGTGGATGAGGAGCAAAAATGTACAAGTCAACATGTTGTTCTTAGTCATTTTATCACATCACCTGTGCATTGCAAAGGCCTGCGCCATACCTGCATGGCACCTCTCCCCATGGTGAGCACTTCAAAGAGAGTGACAGCCTCCACATGCTTCCGTTTACTGCGGCGGCCACCTCGCCTAACGCTACGGCGCTTGGGCTTAGTAGTTTTATTCTTGACATTCTCTAAGGCCTTGTGTGCTCTTTTCCTCCTCCTCTGTAAGAAGGAGAGACACAAACAGGACAAACATAATGTCAACATGTCAAATAATCAGCAGTAACAGGAGAACTACTCTTCACCAGTGTGCTGCATACACTGGCCAAATGCATCTCTGAAATAAAGCACCTTGATGGTGAAGATGCAAATACGTATGAGTAGGTTAGACACCCGCCAGTAAGCTTACGCATCCACCGGCTAATTTACTATTAATACACTGAACTTTAGAACAGCTTGCTTCAACTTCATTTACTGGTAAAAAACTAATGACAAACGTTGCTCACTCCAGCTGTTTCTAAAAGCTAGCATTACACTCACTGAGTGAGCAGTTAATGACCCCTGTTCTTCACCATTGCTATGACGCCTTCCTGAAAATTCGTGGCGTTTGTAAGCATCACTTAAGTTTCCTGCCTGGTCACACCAGCTTCCAATGTGCCAGAGCAGGTGCTGATATTCTCTCTATTTAGATGTCAACATGCCATGACAGCAGGGTTGGACGAACCATGAGGGCAACAGGGCATGTGCCCAGGAGCCCAGGACCTGTGAAGGGCACTTGGTATGATGGAAAATAACAGAGCAGAAACGATTCTTCAAGTAACGTGATTATAAAATATCATTCAGGCAAAACGTTTGGCTGCAGTTTAAAAATCACTGTGTTTTGCGCAAATGACCGGTCGGTGCTATTGCCTCAAAACTGATGCTAATACACAGAAGATGAAGATATTAAATAATTGTATTACTATTTTTATATTTTTATGTGCATTATTATATTAACAGATGTAAAGATGATGGCAACTTTGCGATTACTTTATTTGTATTTCATCATCTTCATCTTCCTCCGCTTATTGCGGTAACAGGTCGCGGTCATGCTGGAACGGATCCCAGCTGTCCACAGGCAGAAGGAGGGGTACAACCTGAACAAGTTGCCAGCTCTATTTGTATTTTATTTTTTAGTATTTTTTAGAGAGGGCCCTTAGAATGATGTTGCCCAGGGGCCCAACAATGTGTTAATCCGGCCCTGCACGCCAACGATTTTGAAGCGTTTTTCAGGCTGAAATCATTGAACATAGTTGTTTTTAAGAGTTCTCATCATGACAGTGTTATCAAAGATGTGTTTGCTGAATGAACACACTGTCTTCTTTACAGTTTTTGCCACAGTTGCTTTACCACATGACGTCATCAACAACAACACCTACCACACCCTTCCGTGTGTTCTCATTCCCAGACTCCTCCTCTGAATGATTGACAGCTCCAGAGGAATTTGCCTCACCATTACTGAAAAAATAAGCACATACAAGCACTAAAAGAAGGCTCTGTCTGTGTGTGTGTGTGTGTGTGTGTGTGTGTGTGTGTGTGTGTGTGTGTGTGTGTGTGTGTGTGTGTGTGTGTGTGTGTGTGTGTGTGTGTGTGTGTGTGTGTGTGTGTGTGTGTGTGTGTGTGTGT
>CAAKHB010007198.1:69527-88567 GCA_901007665.1 Aeoliscus strigatus | reverse complement strand
TTTGCTCATAAGTTCTTACTTCTGCTCTGATGGACCAGGTGCAGCTGAGGGATCTGGTATCATCTCAGCTCGGGTCTTAACTCAGGACTCAGGTGTGTCTCTTGTCTGCAGCTGCACTTTTCCCTGACAAAAACAAAGACATTCGCACAGTGTGTGGACCCCCAGTGAAGAATATCAGTCCGATAATAACCTCTTGTGACAGGGGTTATTAGGGTATTCATCCTTGCATACTCCACAGGTTAGTATTGCATAAGGACTGTTCTTCTCTGTCACTTAGAGAAGAGTCGGCTAACCAGTGCCTCTGCTAGCTGACACACGTTTTGGTTGAACATACAAAACAAATATAAACAGTCTCGTGTGATTACCACCTGGAGGAAAACAGACTGGTCGCAATGAAAATTTTCATCCTTACCTTTTTTGTAACGTTCCATGTTTTCTGTGATGTTTATTGATGTATTTTTTTAGGTCCGAAAGCTGTCAGCCTAAACATAATGAAATAAATCAACGAATTTCCCTTTTTCTCTGCGCCCTCGTTCTCACAGTCAAGTTTACAGGACAGCCTAAAAGATTCTGATTGGCCGAAATACCAAAACAGAGTGATGTGATTGGGTTTTAAGGTACGTCGCTCAGATTCCGTCCCGCCCCTATGACAGACTGTCTCATATTGTGCTACCTTCAGGGAACATCGTAGCGAGAAGGGATTTTGGTGCAGACAGTAAATAAATCAAACTGAATGAAATATAAAGTGTGAAAACAAAGAAATAATGTAGATAATTTATCTGATAAACATAATTTAGAATTATTGTTGCATAACGGTAGGAATAAAAATGAAAATAAAAATTCCAAAAGTTAACATGAAGTAATAATTCTCTCCTGTCTGTTTCATGTTGTTGGTCATGATATAGAACACTTAGGTTCCTCCTCAGACACTTCTACTAATTTAAAGTTAGCTTGTGTTTGTATGTCCATGTTCCTCATGAATCACCACCTCTCTTTGCATTGAACTTTATTACTTCACTTCATTAAAAAAACAAAAACAATTGTCATGACAAGAGTAGTGCAAGGATGATTCAACAAGCAGCTTACATTCATTTCTCAACTCACCATACAGATTAATATGAACCACGTTCAGAAGAACAATATAAAAACCTGCACAATTTGTACATTAAGTTCTAAAGATCCATCATCACCCAGCTGAGTAAAATTGTTTAGCACCTTTTCATACAGAGAACAGTTCAGGTAGAAGCCGAAAAGTCCCAGGAGACTGAAGTTCCTCCAGACATCACAGAGACGTTCCTCATCAGGATGGTGTGCCTCAGGGTGAGTCAGAACAAGAACTGTGACATAAAGGTAACCGCTTGGTGCAGGTCATCTGTGAGCTCGTCCGGTAGCGACAAAACCACGGACGTTACACTCTGGGTTACCTCTAATATCCTTCAAAGAAAACAACACGTTGTTGCTGCATTAATTATGATGAATTATCTGTTAATTTAACATTTGGGCTTTGACTTACCAGTTGATGTAGCGAGCATCCAGCTGAGGTTCGTGCCTGGAGCCTTCCTCTATCACTAGAGATTGTTTCATCTGTTTGAAGTTGGCCTCAATATCTTTTTTGATGTCAGAGAAGATCTCAATTCCTCTGAAAGAGCTGATGACGTGCTGCAAAAAAAACTGTGTTAAAAAATCAAGCAAAAGCATACATGTACAAGATGAAGGTTGAGTAGCAGTACTGTAAGTTTGAGAGATAAAGTCCTCTTACATATAGAACGGAGAGCTGGTGGGCGATGTATTTATGACTTCCCAGGTGCCTGATATCCTCCTCTAGCTGTTGACTCAGCACCAGGAGCTGGTTCAGTTTGGCAATGTGGGAGAAATAGTCTGCAGGAGGGCCATCCCCATACATTAGTTGCTTTTGCATACAGGATTTGAGAAATTTGACATTTTAAGAAGACATTTAACCATTTTTGGCCAGTTTTATAGGTTAAAATACAAAGATTAAAACTGATACCCCGCAGATTTTTATCCCCTGTCATAGAAAATGCGGTTTGTGTCACAGTTTGTGTCATATTTTTGGAATTCTTATGTATGTATGTATTATTACAAACCAATGACAGAATGAAACATGTTCCTCCCACCACTGTGGTGATGGATCTCTTTCAGCTGGATCACTCACCGTCCATCAGTGGCCGCTCCAGCATGTCCACTGGGCTGCCTTGAATGAGGAACACCTCCACACGGGGAAACATGGCAGACAGACCCACCATGTCCAGATAGTCCTGAGGAAATGCATAATCCATCTGTTTTCTCATGCAGCTACAGCAGCAGGCAATTTTCACTTCAAGCCCCTTCAGCAGGGTGTTTGAAAGTTAATAACTTTAAATATTTCAGATTTGTAAAAGGCTGCTAGATGTGATACCTCCAGCTGTGGCATTGGCTTTGGTAGATGTTCAAGGCACTGCAACATCTGGTCGAGTATCTCAGATCCTTTACAAGTACATGGGAAAAAACAAGCGTGCAGAACTGAGCAATTTGAGTCAAATAAAGTCAATGGTATGATCACATGCTCACCTTGAGCCTGGAAGGTGTCAGACTCCTCCGGGCTGCAGCCGTGTCCCAGCTGCTCCTGGAACTGTTTTATCAACATCACATTTTAGAAACCTGTCCTCTGGTGACCTATCACATATAGGCTTGGGACGTGAATAGGGCCAGGAAAGTATGAATGGAGACAAAGCACTTCCTCTGAACCAGCTCACAAACTGCATCAGTGGAAAAATGGTCATTGTATTTTTACAAAAAATTAGCTGCAATTATTAGTGTCACAGGGAACATGCAGGACTTTACTTCCTCTAACACAGTGTCATCATTATTTGACTGCACACATTAAATATTGGATCATGGTTCCATGGTTTCTTTGTATTGTATTGTGACCCACATTTATTGGGCTAAAAACACATTCTCTCATAGGACGTTGTAACATGATTATACCCAATGATGCACGTTGATTCAGATCAGCTGATGGTGATGGTACATGACAGCAACATGAGACCTTGATTTGGAAAAAGGGATGTACCTGCTGCATCTGTGCCCTGATCAGGAGGTCCAGCTGTCCACACAGACACAGCATCTCCAGGCCCACCTGCTCTGGACTCAGGTGAACAGGCATGAGAGGTCTCCTCACCTGTAGCTCCACTGACCACACACACACATATACTGTGTATATATAGAGTACTGTATATATGTATGATGTTTGCAGCATTCACTCTGCGTGGTGGAGACTAAGGACTGTAGGAAAGTGGTATGTGATCTGAAACTCCTCAGATTTTTTTTCACAAAACCTGCACATACATAGAGGCAGTTGAAACAGGCTGCAGCTCACCTTTGAACGCTCCATGGTAAACGCAGGGCTGGCAGAGAGGCTCCGAGGCGCATCCCGCCATATTCGACTTGAACCGACTGAGCTCGTCTAGTTCATGAGTCCATAAGCGGCATGAGATGGCACACTGGCCTATTATAAACTGCTGCGGGAGGGATGAGAGAGGTGAGATATCGCCGTTATCGATTCCATCTGTTTGGGGATAGGAAACGATGGTGGTGCGTTCGCGTGTGTGAAGCCAAGCTCTGTAAATATAACAACTCTGCCCGTCGTCGTCTTTTTGCAGGTGATCGGCCAGTGAAATGAAGACTGCACATCTTTCCATCCGGGGATCTTTAAATGTATACAAAGCTTGCAGAAAAGCTATGCCTACGCCCCTGAACCCACCCCGCCCTCCAACAGCCTCTTACAATGATGTCATCGTTAATGCAGCAGGCTCTGACAGTGTCACCTCATGTGCAAGTACAATATTAAGGCGTTTGTAAGAGAAAAATAAATAAAACGTCATCGAAGAATATGTGAAATTCGTTGCATGTTAAAAAATGTTTATATGTTTTCTCTGATTTTGCCCACGTTTGTAAACATTTATAGGATACAAAGATGCAGATTAAAAGCGCGATCATCACAAACCTTCCATATCATCGATATCACAACGCTGAAATGTCAATTCATTGACAACGTTAAGTTTGTTCAGGCTCAAATCATCCTGGTCATCTCCATCTCTCCTCACCGGACATCCATCAGCAACTGGACAGTGTTCTGGATCATCACATGTTCCTGTCCCTGGGAGGTCTTAAAAACTCTACCATCAATGTGGAGCGAATGAGTTACCACATTATCAAGTACTTGTAGTTATTCAACTTAGTTACACGGGTTTGTGCTGCTTGTACACTGAAATTGCATTTACAGTCCAAAATGCCATTGATGTCCATTAAATTTCTTGATGAATGATTGAACAGCAAAAGCTATTTTTAAATAAGTGAGAACGTGTGTGAAAAGTCGCATATTTCCTTTCATTCCTTCATTCGACAAAAAACCATTCAAACCAATGTAATAATTGGTGGCTGCAAAATGTTCATACTGGATTAATTTCTGCAAGCCAATTTTATCAAATTGAAGGACTTAAACATTAGTTCTTTAATTATAAAATTGAAGGACATTTCTAAATTGACTACATGAACTACATCTATTTGCACTGCTAAAAATGTGTACATTAGTAACCTGACTCAAGTCTAAGTTAGTATCTCTGCTGTAATGTGGCTTTGAAAAGGGGCGTGACTAGTTTGAAGTGTGTGTGTGTATTTCCATTATATATATCAATAAAAATAAAATGACTGATTAGAATAGAATAGAAAATATTGGAAATCTTATCACTTTTACTCAAGTAAATAACCTGATTATTTCTGCAGCGCAGTGGAAGAGCCTCAGGGCACAAACCAACTCTGGGCTTGTTTATTAAATAGCAAAAGTCAGACAGAACGTCTCAAATCCTTCAGTTAGGACTCAAAATGCATCTTAATAAAATACAACTGGCTTATAAAGTTTTTCACAGTTTTACAGTATCCAAAGTGAAAGTTGAAAATAAACCAGGGATCTTGACAAAAAGGCAAGAAGACATTTAAATAGTGTGCTAAGGAATATATCTCCTGATACTAAAATAATATCAGTATGGCGTTATAAAAAAAAAAGAGAAAGATAATTTGAAAGAAAAAAAAAACAAAACAAACGCAAATGTACAACAATGTTCATATTTTTGTAAACAACCTTAATTTCAATAGATAATCCTCTGTTTACAAGTGCACCAGGAGGAAAAATAACATTTATATCCTTTTGCATCAAACAACTCCCTTCTCCAAAATATACCACATCATAAACAAGAATAAACATTATGGTCCGGGTCTGCACATTTCGCCCTCTCCTACTGGCAACTATACCAGTGGTTGAAGAGAGACGATACATGCTGGATATTTTTGGCACCACAGTTGTTATTCTCACATCCGTGATGGACACATCCTCCAGTTCTGGGGCAGAGTTAATTTCTTCACTGACGAGTGCCAGGAGGCAGAGTGAGGTTGGCCATGAGCTCGTGAACAGAAGCAAATATTGTACACTCGCCTGGGAGGAAGAAAATACCCAGTGTTAAATATTTTAAGATGGAAGTCCGTACAAAAAAGCTGATAATGCTAAAATGATTCAGTGTTCATACGCAGAGTCTCACCTTGTCGGGCGGGGTGTAGCTCATTGAACCTTTTAAGGATATTGGAGACCATGAGCGCTGCAGCCCCCGAGGAGCTGTGCTGTCTGGGGATGTCAGCCTGCTGGGTGAGGCCTGTGGCCATGTCGTACACAATTGGCACAATAATGCTCACGGGTTCCTGTGGCACCGGGATCCGCTGGGTCAGCTGCAGCTGTGAGACCAAGCAGAACAAACATACAGGGTCACAATAGTCAAAGGGTTTCACACACAGGTACTTGAGCTGATCAATGACTTACAAAGAAGAGCATCTTGGATTTGAGCACAACAGCAATGGTTCCAGGGGGAGCGATGGGGGGAGCGCTGGGTGGGATAGTGAGACAGAACTGGACGTTCCACTTCAGCTGTGCTGCTTGGTCTGGGAACTACAGGAAGAGACAGGAAAGATATAGGTGATTGCATCTGTGTTCCTTCTTGCATGTCACTCATAGACAGTCCTAGACAATCAAGCAAGAGACATTTTTATCTGCCAAATGAACAACAGGTTCCTACTCATCTGTTAATCCTTTTAACAAAGAATTTTTAAAAATTCTCACCAATTCAAGCTTCATGATGCGCACACAGTCCCGAAGGATGTTTGTGGGTGCCCCCAGAAGCTTTGTGAAGGCATTCAAAGTGTTGTATTTAAAGGGGGGGCCAGCGACCTGGAAAGAGGACAATGAACATGCATCTTAAGAATAATATGCGTTTTCCTCTCTGCTACCTAAATAGGAATTATTAATTCTCTTGAAAATAAGAACTTATAATCCTGTTTTAAATGTTATCAGCTGGAAAAGGTTTTCCAGATTCTTTTAAGTAAGTTTGGAAAAATTTGCAACTTGAGCATGCTGTCTATTCTTACCCGTGTCTCAAAGAATTTCTCCAGAACCTGAAGCTCCTCCTGGGACCACGGACCTGTGTTTTCTGGAGTGACTTTGAGCTGCAGCGTCTGGTAGTTCTTTGGGTTGAGAGCAACGCGGCACTTGAGCACCTCCGTCTTAAACATGATCACCCCAGGTTCATTGGAGTTCACGATAGATAACTGGACATGAGCCGAGAGAGCAACAGAACATACGATATTAAAACCAAAGCAACTTTTTCCCTCTCCAATGATGATGATTTCTGCAGTGCTCACGTTGGCTTCCTGTTGAATGATTCTCTGAAGGTGCCGTCTCATTATAACTGAACCCAGGAAGCGCTCCAGTGGTGAGCAAAGGTAGCTTCCTGCCAGCCCTGGCACCAGGCAGGGAGTGGGTGAGGGGAGCAGAAGCACATGCAGGGCATTGTGGGTGAGGATGGTCGGAATGGAGGCAGCCCAGGGGCGTTGAGGTAGCTTGCGGGGTGGAGGCATACTGGTAGGCATGACTTGTGAACCTAAATTTAAAAAAACAATTGAAAAAGGTCCCCTTTATACATATAGAAATATGTACCGTAGATATTTGAAGCAGTCCTGAGAGACAAATACTTACTGGTTCCAGCTCGTGGAGAATTTGGGTCAGGAATAGGAGAGTGTAGTGAGGGGTTACCAGGGGACATACCATGGATCCTTGCCCCAGGAGAAGGCCCTGAGACCTGGGGTGAGGCTGGCCACTGGCCCCTGTGACTGGGAGACACTATGGCGTACGGGGAGCTGGGGTCCAGAGCACCTGAGGTAACACATACACGCATGCACACACGCATCAGACCGAAACTCAGAATGAACAATGAACAAGATTCAGAAAAATACACCACTGTGTGCCCACTCCTTAAAGGTCATTTGCCATTGTCTTGCTCATGTGTGGAGAGACTCAGTTCAGCCCTGTCCAGCCGACACCCAGCACACCACAGTTACCACCAGGGCCAAACTGCTGGCCACCCTGTTTCTTACCGTGGGGACTGGCAAAGCTGGTCTGACCCATGGCTATGCCCAGAGAGGATGGAGACGGGGTAGGGCCAAAGGGAGAGGGTGCCCTCAGAGCTCCACTAGGGGAGCCAGAGGCATGGATATTCCCTGCGCACGCACACACACACACACACACACACACACACACACACACACACACACACACATACGCACACACATCTCATCAGACTGAGTTTGACAAGTTCGTTCATTCATTCATACACACACTCTCATGTACACACATGCTAAAGCTGGGCGGAGGGGCTGTAGTCGCTGGCTGGTGGGCTGAGATGGAGGAGAATGGAAGGAGGAGCACGACTAAATTCATGCTTTGTTCCCTTTTATTATGTGGCATGGGCATGCTGCATGGAAAATGTGACTGATTTTATGTTTTTTTTTTAAAAAAAAAGGGCACACATGGCTGCTCTTCCTCTTTCTTTCGCCGACAAACATAAAACAGATCAACAGGCAAATCCACAACATCAGCATGACACTGAAAAACAATGTGGCAGCTCAATAGACACAAACAGGACTGAGGAATGTTCACTCACACTGATTTGGACAAACTGCCACTCTTCCTATTACCTGGTGACTGTGTTGGCATCATGGATGGCGACGGGGTTACGTTGGCGTGGTAATTTGGTGGGGGTGATGTTAGTGGAGGGTATACACCTCCTGGACCCCCCCTCATCGTCTGTGGCTGCAGCTGAGGTTGCAACTGGTTCATCAGACTGTCCATCACATCCATGCCCACCGGTGATGGCGGATTATCATCCTCATTGACAGAACGCCTGCGAGCATCCTGATTGCTGTCTACAAACATGTTTAGGAATGTCTAGAACAAGGAGAGAGATTTTTTCCTAAATGAAATCAGTTGGAACACAAAGCTCTCCTCAGGCCATGTCCACAAGTACCAAAAAGATCTTCCTCAGCATCATGTCAAGAATATTTGCATCAAAATGGTTCCATTGTAAATAACACACTGTAGTTCATATTCCAGGCCTACAGGTGGCGTTTCAAATTTACCAAAAATTGAGAAGCGACGGTGGAGCAGCACTTCTGTCGAGCGAATAGAACTGTCCAAAATGTGATTTTGGACCGAAAAAAGAGCAGAAAATAATGTAGAGATCTGCTCTCTTCGAGTCACTGTCGCTTGAAGCAAAGACAGAAAACACAGAATAACTGCCCTTGGAGCAGCACGTCTGTCAAATACAACCGAAAAAAGGTAGCGAAAAATTATGGAGATCTCGGAGTTACTGCATTAACAAGATCTGCTCACTTTCAGTTGCTATTGAAGTAACAAAGAAAAACACTGAGGACTGGGGAAAAAAGAAAACACGGCAGCGACATTCATTGCGGAGCTACGCAGATTGACGGATGATCAGTCAAAACTATGCAAAATGTGTGCGTTGACACAAAAAAGCGTCTCTGTGTGGACATGGCCTAAATCTATACTTATTTGCAGTTGTGCTCAGACTGAATAAATGAAACAGCAACACCACTGATTGGACTCTCTGGTTCACCTTGAGGCCTGGGGCGGGGTGAAAGCCCTCGACAATCTTGGTATTGTCAAAGAGGCTGTATGCTCCATCTCTGATGGCCACGACACCACGGCTGCGGCAGTAGATATCAATGCAGTACATGTTTCGAAAGGCCAGGCGGATGTGTGTAGGTGACTGTGGTAGGATGGAGAAGCACTGGTAGGCAGTGTTGGTACGCTGGGTCAGGCCCAGCATGGGCACTGTTGGTAGCTTGTTGATTGCATTCAGAGGGGCCTGCGTATCAAAAAGCACCTGAAGAAACAGGGAGGACATATTGGTCAGGAAGTCACATAGCAATCCAACAGGACCATCATCATTCATTGGATGCATAAGCCTTTGCATCTGTTTATTTATCAAGCAAGTTCTTGTGTACCTGCAGCAGCTGCATCACATTTGGGTTCTTGTTGAACATCTCCTGCAGCTGGTGGAGGATGATGTTGTGGCAGTTGGAGCAGCCCGAGTTTGGTCCCACTGTTCCAAGTGCAAGGTGGAAACGCTGGCTGTTGGAGTTCCACTGGATGGTGACAGAGCTGCCCTTGGTGGAGCCGTAGCACAGAACTAGCTTACGAAAGTTATACAGCCGCACCTCTGAGAACACGCTCAGATAAGATGGCATCTCTGGAGGAAGAAGTCCACACGTGCAGCTTTGTTAGATGGTTATTTTACCTTTCCCAACACACACAGCAACACAAACTGTTACATCCAAGGGAAATGAGACATCAGCTTCAGTTTGCTTGTACCTGGCAGTGCACGAGAGAAGTTGAGGACACACTGATAGAGCTGACTGATGGCGTTCCAGTCGTTCAGGAACATCTCAACCACTTTACGCCCACCCACCGGCTCCGACAAAGGGTTTTCATAGATCAGGTACACATGCCGCGTGGAGGCTATTAGACAAGACATTTATTTCATCGATGACAAATAACGACAACAGCTGATGAAATTGCTCAATATCTTGTTATGTCGTTGGATGGTCGTGTGTCGTACCTTGCTCCTTGCTACTTGTGCTGTTCAACGGACAGTTGGCCAGCACCAGCTCTGCCAGCCACGTTCGGTTGTTTCTGCCCTGCAGCCTGAGGGTGCAGTCCAGTAGAGAACGCTCTAAAGCTCTTCGGGTCTCCTCCCCTACACCTTTACATGGAGGAATCCTACAAGCAACAATGATAGATACAGTACAGCCATAATGTGGTTTAATTATTTTTTTTAGGGTTTCAGACTTGAAATTGTGTCTCATGTATGTGGATGAGTTATTACTTAATCAGTCGTATGGCATGACTGCTGCCGTCTCCTTCCACTTGGACACCCTGGTTAGGAATCTCCATGTTGGACAGCTATGAAAATACGACAAAAGTTACAGACAAGACATAGCAACATGGCGTAAATAAACTATCATAGGGACTTACCTCTGTTCGGAGGCCAATGAAAGGCATGTTGGTGTCACACATGGCCACGAAATGAGCCAGCTCCTTGTTGAAGGCACACATTTCCCCAGACCGCTTAGGCCTCTTTGGCTCAGAGTCTGTCTGCTCTCCTGACATCTACAGACAAACAGAAACACATTTGTGAACACACATAAATGAAGTATCCTTTATTATGTTGATGGACAGATTCTCCAGAGGAAATAGAACAGTACTTTCACTGCAAAGATCCTGACCAAACTATGCGTCCAGCTTATCCACAAACGATGAATTACAGCACACACCTTTCTCTTGGACCCCGGTCGGGTGCCTCTTGCTGTTGTAGTGTCCTGCACAAGGTGTTCTAGGTTGGGCTTGAAATGTTGAAGGAGCTGTGCGCAGATGGGCCCATCCTCTCCTTCCAACTGAGAAACGGACAGGAACGAGTACTTGTACTGCAACGCTGTGGGATTTGTAGGCACTTCAAGCATTTCCACCACCTGAATAAAATAGGTTGACACATATAAACGACACTGATGAAGCATAATACGGTCACAGTGGTTTTATAGAGTTTTTCTGGTTTGTACTATCAAACAACTCACTATGTAGTACTGTGGAAGACGTGTGAGCTTGATGAAGAGCTTGTGCTTCGACAATTTGCCAACTGGGTGGGAAGCTGAGTTGGAGAGGTGAAGGACGTCAGTACACACAGTGGGAAGGTGCTTGACAGACTGTCGACAGCGCTGTTCCCCCAACCAAAACCTGCAAACAGAGAAACGCACAATTTCTGCACAATGAGCACGTAATTGGCCATCGTTACTGCTACACTCTGTTAATTCATCTCACAATTAAAGACAATAAAACCATTAAAGCATTCTCTCAGATGCTTTCATGATAGCGACTGCCACTTCTCAGTCTTGACTAGGGGTGTCAATTACCAGTTTCATGGCGAAATGATACTGATCGATATCTTCTTGGACAACGAACTGATATTTGCCAATATCACAAGTACTAAGTTCCATGATATGACTTCAATTTGATATAGAAACCTGCATCAACATAGAACAATATTACAAACAAATGTAACATAATCCCATTTCACCAAAAGAAAAAATACAAAAGCATCTTCATGTGTTTAATTGTTGAAATGTTTCGGACAATTAAACGACAATTCAAATGGTACACTTGACAGTTATCAATAAATTGTTTCCATCCTACGAAAATTAAAAACTTTTTCTGTAAAAAATACACATTTACATTGTGGTGAACTATATTTTTTCTATTCAAGAAGCAATGTCAAGAAAGTTGAAATCATGATTAATCATTGTGGTTCACATGTCAAACAGCAGCAGGTTCTAGGTAGATGCTAAAGTTAGCATGCTGACATTAGCTCACGGGTCCTTATGAAGCTGCCTGGCAGGTTTGTCATGTTACCTGAGTATTTTATCTCATTGTCACAGACGTTACCAGACAGCAGAATGAATCTTTGTTTACTGCTAGCATTGTATGATACTTCAGAACGAGGCGGAGCTTGGCGGAAACTCCAATGCCAGCACAAGACATTTCTAAATAAAGTATACTGTATACACTGTATATCAATGGTTAGAGTTCATGCTGTCTTTCATCGTTTTACGTCCTAGCTATGGATGAAACAACTACTGTGCAATACTTTGGCGTCTGTTGTATTATTACTATATATTTAATGTGCATACCTACTTAAAAAAGTCACTTACTTCAATCGTTGAATCCATGACACAATACGCTTCATATCATCGTTGATGGTTTTCTCAATGTCCTCCAGCATTGGGTGATCTACAGTAAGTACATACACATCAGTTTCAGTGTCATTATTATTATAACGAATCTCTCAATTGGGATGACCACCAGAACAGACATTTCTACAACCAACCATGTCTACTTACCTAATCCATACAGCATTGGCTGGAAAATACCAGAATGCAGGTCTACAAAAATATGTAGGCACTCTGAACGACCACATGGCTCAAGAATTGGAATAACAAGTGTGGGCAATGCAGTCTCAATGAATGCTGAAAACAAACAAACAACGCAACATCATCCAAAGCCTTCGTAATGGACTGAAGAAGAGTGAGCTTCTATTTACATGCAGATTGTGATATTGTATCTTTTCACAGTGTGTATTAAACTGAATACTTCAAGAATTACACACAATTGTCACTGGGATTGTTGGTCTTTAGAATGGCTTTCAACTCCTGTAACTTCTGATGAGATCGGGCATGAACGCTGTCGATCAAAAGTTTCTCCACTGACAAATGGTCAATCTATGAGGAAGCAGATAAAAAGTTGATTATATACACACATACCGTATATGCTACTTGATCCAACCTACTTCTGTCACATACCTTCATAGCTCTCTCCATTAATTTGGAATCGCATGCAGGTAAAGGAGGTTCGTGAGATATTTGAAGTGGCTTTGAGACATCTGACTCATCAATCTTGATTGTGACTTTATGCACAGATGCTGTGCCCGTTTTCCTACCCAACACCTGTTGACTGGAGAAATTAAAAGAAGGGATCTGAAACAAACTGTCACAGTACTCAGTGTGTTTCTACAGGCATGTAAATGTACACATTCATGTGTGTAAACGTCATTCAGAGTCTTACTTCCACACAGAGAGTGTGAGGTATTTTGCAGGCACGTATCGTTCCTCTTGCACCAGATCTCCCCACCGCTCTCTGATCAGCATCAAAGTCTGAGAGTGGAGCACTTCCAACTGCAGTGACAGACAGAACGAGTCTGGAAACAACAGTGTTAAAGAAGAAAGTCCAGGTGATAAGACACAGTATTATGCATATACTTACATTAGCATTCCACACACACACACACAAATAAACACTCTCTCACACACACACTTCTACACTGCTGGTAAAAGGGGCATTTGTGCCCAACACAGACTGCTCTTTGACTTGATCGGCTACACTGCTGTGTGTTGGTGGAAGAAAGGCAGAACAGAGACCTGCTGATTAGCTTTGTGATTAGCACAAATGCGCTCACCTCGCACTCTTGATTAAGGCGTTTCATGTTAGCTCGAATGTTGTTGCCACCCCCTTGTTACCACTGACTACAGGATGAAACGCATAGTAAGAAAACACACTAAGACGCACTGGCCAAATTTATATTCAAGTGAGATTTCAAATTATACAGACGTTTAAAAAGAAAAAAACTGATTAATTAATATCTGTCTATTACCACAAGATACTGAATTATACATGTCTTAACTTGACATTTGACAGGTATCTTTCAGGATGGTGCTGCCTTTTCCAGGAGGAACCTAATAGGATCCAGATCTGCAGCTGTGTTTCTCATTGGAATGCTACACCCATCAATACTCTATATATGCTCTGGCACACACTACGGCCCTACTGCAGTTCACAGCAGCCTGGGACCAAAGCCAAGTGGTTGCAGGCGCCACACACAAAATGCCTGGGAATGTGCGTGGATGAACAACAAGGAAAAGGATACGCAAGCAGTTGTACATGTCCTGTAGGGGTTTCTCATCCGCACAGAGACGTGCCTGGACCAGTTCATGAATGAAGTTCACCTGCAAACTGTGGACCAAGGCTCTGCCATCTGTTGGTGAGGGAAAAAACAAAGAATTATTTCTTGGGAATAGGCTGACAACTTCCAAAAGAAGTTGTGACAGAATGACAGCCTGACTGACACCAGCAATTTCAATTTAAATGGGTAATCATGGTGTGCAGCAGAGCTGGACGTTACCTCCAGTTTCTTTATCCTCCACAAGAATCTCCAGCTTCAGCAGCCTCCAGGGAATATCTGGGTCATCTCCCATCACTGTCAAAGTAGCCTCAAACTCTCCTTCCACGCGAAACTTCACACGACCATTGGCTACACGAACATGCAAAGAAAAACTTCTCATCACCAACACAAATGAAGACAGAGAGACAAAGTTGTATGGGGGGAGAAGCACTTAAACATAACATAGTGAATTTACTTACCGACTGTGAGGTTGGCTAACTGAGGGGGTAAGTCTGTGGTGACAAGTCGGTGCCGGAGAATCTGATTAAGCTGGCTCAGGGTGGTTTGCTTCTCAACTTTAGTGATGGGATCTGGAGGAATGATTTTATCCTACACAAGTAAACAAAGGAAATATTTTAATGCACATGGCAGACATTTGAAAGTTCAACCACAAATTTGATCGATCAACATCATCCATCATGACTGAATGTGGGCTTACTCGTATGCAGGTGGGCAGGCGTGGATATGAGCCTGTTGTGAGCACATCGATGGCAAAGGGAATGGCAAAGCTGGGTAAACGTGCATGCACCAGGGCATCTCTGGCAAGTGATGCCAGCCTATCAGCTGTATCCACAAACAAGATGGTCTGCTGATCCAAGAAGCTGGAAATCATCTGTTTCCGTGGAAACCACAGAACAAAGGTTAGAAGCAGGACATTTCCTGTACATTATTATAAAATCCTCATATAGTCACATCATTACGGGTCTTGGACATTGTCGTTCCTGGCATTTTCACCTGGTATACAATGGTAGTGTTGAGTGGAGGTTAGACTTTATACCTGGTCTTATTAACTTCACTATTCACAGCTGCCATATTTCCTTGAAATGCTGGGTTAGAGTGTGTGTACAGTTTAATAGAAAGAGGAGCTTTAGTTCACATTTGCTTTTGATATGATATAAACTCCACAGTGACAAGTATCGTAATGCAGGTGTTGCTCATCTTCTATGATGTCACAATCCCCTTATCTAAGCTGATAATGCCCAAGAATACTCTAGAGAACAAAAAAACAAAACAAAAACAGACACATACCGCACACTTCTCAACTTTCCCCGCATTACTTGCCCATTTCACCAGGGCTAAGAGACGTACAAATAGCTGTCTGGTGCGACTAGCAAACTGGACGATCTCAATTTTTCTGAAAAGTAAACATGAATAAAAGTTTGTATTAATTAGTTAAGTTATTAAGCATAATATGCAATATGAGCCTTGACAGGTGAAAGAATAAATAAATCAAGAACTACATTTAAGGAGACTTACCTCTCCATATCTGTCTTTCTCGGAAGCCTAGAAGGAGAACAGACAAGTATTTACTTCAATATTTGCATAAACATTTGAGAGAGAAGCTTATCAAGTGATGGAGTGTAAATACATCAGGAAGAGTGAGAGAAGTCTGCCTGTAGACAGTTGAATATATGGTATATTTCTAATTGGTTGATATTTGATTACATATGAGTTGAAATAATACAGCAAGTATGAAATCAACAATCAACGATAATCAACCTTAGACCCCATGGAACCCCTTAATCTGCACTAAACTGCACCTTTAATTCCTACAAGCCATTTAAAGTGTTTAACTCCAACTGTTCCTTGCTGTCACCGGTACGCCCCCTCCTCATGCAGGATCAATGGATGTGCTTTATTCCGATCACACGTTAAATTCATGCTTTCCTCAGTTGTTAATATGAAACTGTATGCCCTGACAACTCGATTAGTAGCTTCGTTGAGGCTATCTTAAGTTTCTTCCAGAGCCTGTAAGAGTTGCATCCTCGAAGTGTAACACTGCTAGTACGTTAGTACGCATCGGTTAGCTCCGAGGCCTAGTACACCACAACGTTACTTACAGCTCCGCCAGCAGGGTAATTTCATGGTAGGTTCTCTGCAGAAGAAAGTCGATGAGCAGGCTCAGTCGAATACCATGTGTGGCCGGGGCCCCGGGTGGCGGTGGCTGGGGCCCGGAGACTACCGGACCTCCGAGAGGGACGAGCTGCCCATCGGACCCAATCTGCACTGGAGCCATTTTACAATGACGATACGGACTAGTTAGCTCGTACGACAATGCTCACCCAGCGCTACAACGGAAAGGTATTGGTACTGTAGTGCCTATTTGCGACTAAAAGGATATCCTCCCAGTCTCACTACATGTCTTTATCCACGCGAGTTTCTCAGCATGGACTTGGGCTCCTCGTTTGACAGAAAACTCAACAATTACACCAAGGCTGACAACGATGAGGACTCAATGCCGCTCAGCCGCCATCTTTGCTTGTCGGGGAAGATTAGCGTCGGCCCGGCGGGAGAGAAAACACTAACAGGAGCCTTTAGGAATGGGAGTCACTACGGTTCCGAGGCGAGGAAAAAAAACAATCCAGAAGGCCCTAGTAGGCTGTGTTAGATGAACCAAGGCAGTGGCTGTCATGGAGATGGTTACATTTGTTGTTGGATTAGTTTGTAGGCAACTGGACTGACTTACTGATTGCTTGAAGATTTTTGCCACTCATGCGAGAAGCTTATTCAGTTCTTAACTGAATAGTGGGGAGTCCTGCGAGTAGTTTTACCACTGCTTCTACTACTTTAGTATTAGCAGCAGAACTCCCCACTCACTGTTCAGAACTATAGAATCTCCTCAGCTGAGTTGACGACGAACTAATCCAACAAGATACTAGGACCTGGAATACTGAGCCTTCAAAGATGTGGTTAAATTAAGTTTGTTAGAGATTATGGAGTGGAAAGCACAATTGGGCTGGTGTGAATATGGGCACAAAACAAAGGGCAGAAATCACTGCTAAAGCATATTGGGTCAGATTATTTCATTTCTGAAGTGAAAGAAACATACCCAGTAAACAACAAAAGTGGTTGGGCAAATCTCTACAAATACAGTGTATTTACAGTGTACAGCTCAAACATCTATGCCAGAAGTTCCTGGCACTGACACAAGTAGACAATGCATGGAGAGTTAGTTACCAGGGGTATGTCACAAAACAAACAGGGTAGAACATGAAATGAAAATTCTACAGGTGTAATTGTATATATTAAACCTTCATAAGTGTGTGCATATTTAAAGATCCTGAGTCATTCATAAATCTTTTTGCTGCACATCCCATCCTTTGACTTGTCTTCAACAAAGCAGCAGAGCAAAAAACAAAGCCAAAATGAATAGAATATAATCTATACCACATCTGTCTTAAGTGGGGCAATGTAAAAGTATTGTCTGTGGTCATTGTTCATATTAGTCCAAAGCACATCTGCCTGATCCGGATATCTGCAGAGAGGGTGAGGAGCAACGTCACGGCTGTGGCAATAATCACCTTGTAGCATCTTCTCTCTTGCCTGAAATTCAGTGTATTGTTATAAACACTGAATTGTTATGCCAACCGATGTTCAACCGTCCTTCTGAAGCGGATATGAGCTCTATTATTACTTTGCTGAGAAACTCGCTGGGTTTATGTACGGCGTGAATCGCTACTCTGAGCAGATGTACATGTACACACACACACACCTTTTCTACTGGGTTGTTTACAATAATGTTGCAAGAATATTAATATTTAATATTAAATATTTCTCCTTTGTAAATTGTCAATACATCTGTTTTATTTTATGGTTTTAGGTTATTTATGAACAAAATTTTCTCCTATAATGACCTGAATGAAGGACCAAAGAGGAAATTTCCTTCACACGTACAGTATAACAGTTAGAGCTGTGATGTTCGTGAACAAGTCAGATCTTCTGAACACAGTGACATGGTTTGAGGATGATGGCTGGTGAGGCACTGACCTCATATGGACCTACAGTTGTAGCTTATTCACCATTTGATTGGCAACAGTTAATGGGTTATGCTTAAAGGCTTAGAGTATTCTTTACACATACATACTGCAGCAGACAAAAAGCACAATGAAAAAAAAACATTAGAATGGTTATTATGGTTTTACCCGTACTTATAAATGAAGTCTATGTGCCCCTCCTTCTGAACAAAAGCATCAATAACTTGTTTGTAGAAATGTTCCTTATCGGCCCTCAGTTTTAAAAGTTTCTGTCTTAATGGAGATTGTTGATATTCCTTTAATTATTACCTCCTACGTCTACTGAAAGTCCAGTTTGACATCAGATCTGTAATCCTCCATTTGGAAAGTAAAAACAAATGGGTGGCTGCACTTGACTTGCTGACTTTAGACTGTAGCTAGCTAGCATGCTAGATAGCATGTGTTTGGACATTTTAATAGTGATATACACAGAGACAGCAATACTGTCTCCCTGCTTGCATGCCAGCATTCATTGTCTATCTCCGGTCAGCGCACGTCTCTTCTCAGTATTTCAGTGGGAAATGTGAAAATTCTGCAATTTAAAAATGATTTAAATGATTTAAAAATCATCTGACGTTGGTAAGGTTGGATGGAAAATAACTTTATAAACTAACTTTATAGGATAAATATAACCATATAATTTATATTTTTCATGTGTTCTTTCTATGATGGCAGGTGACTACACATCACAGTTTGAACTGCTCTTTTAGATGAACAATCACAGCCAAGTCGCAGTTGCATTTGCGAGAAATTCTTTTTATATGCAAATTGTCAATGCTGCCTTCATTTGATATGTGTGTGCCCGAGGCTTCAAGTTATGCTGTACCCTACACAGTAGGGGAATGCGTTGACCCAGACCCTATGCCGCTGATTTGATGCAAAAATGTAAATTGGGCTTGAGTCTGAGTTGCCCATTTTGAGCTCCTGTTGCAGAGTAGTTCAGAAGAACACAACAGTTAAAGTATTACAATTTTGTATTGACATTTGTATCATGTCCCTTCAGTTTGATGTATTGTTCGACCCC
>CAAKHB010007198.1:47387-69507 GCA_901007665.1 Aeoliscus strigatus | reverse complement strand
ATGTTTTTTTCCCCCCCCCCCCCCCCACACACACACACGGCTCCCATTAAAGAGCAATAAATCCCATCTTTAATAATAGTAATTGACAATCAAGCTGACTTTGACATGAATACATATAAAAGCAGTCATCATAGCAATTTACAGTATTACTCAGGTCCACCAGTGCCCATTTGTCTGTTCACAAACTTAGTTAAACATGCTAAACAAGTTAAACATGCTTCTTTTAAGGACTTCAGCTTCGAGTTAGGCCTCTCTAATTCTCCCTGTTGCAAGTGAAATAGACATATGTCTCGGCTTTAACATATGTCTGTGTGCAAGTAGTTTAGAGTTAGGACGGTTTGTACAGGCGTTTTAGTCTGGGACTAGGTTCAAGACAGTCAGGTTGCTCCGCTTCATTTCGTCTGGTTTTAGTCACAACACCGGCAGCGGAACTGGATTTCCTCCGTGGAGCCGGAGTCACTTCTTCGAAATGAGAACGAATTAATGCCGTTTCCATTCAGCCGATGTTGTGTTTATTGGGTCGGTTGCGGTGCATACTCGCGCATAGACAACGCTGATTGTTTAAGATCACGGAATCGTCTGGCCTATTTTACAGCAGCGTTTGTATCCGACTGCGCTTCCGCCATGTTGAACTGATTCAAGTTGTGACTGACTGCTGGGACAGAAGTGACAAGCCCCAGAAATCGGACTAGATAGAGTCAGGGGGCTGTTACCGCGCCGGTGACGCAGGAAAAACACCCAGAAGCAGAGGGGAAAACGTAGGAATTACATCTTTCTAGCAACAGTTTTGTTCTCTGCGAAACTGTCACCGATACAGGCCACGTTTATGTAATATACGACGATACCATCGTTCAAGGCTGGACATAGCCCATGAATAGAGGGGGAAGTCATATCAAATTCCTGGTAAGTTGTTAGCCAACTAGCTCGGAACGCTAACGCTAAAGGGGATTGTTAGCTGGCCACAGCTAGTACTAGCGTCAGCTGCTGGTGAACGCAGGGTAACTAACATACTTGCATTTGTTTGTTTACTTGTGTCATTCAGATACGTGCTTTATTTGCCTACCGTTTATACTGCTGTTTGAATCTGTGATAATGTCAACGTGATTTAAAGTGCAATTCATGGTCTGAACATTCTGTGTAGTTCACAGTTACTCACTGAAGTCAGGCTATCGTTAGCTACCCGCAAATGGTCGATACTGTCTACAAAATGAGACGGAACACATTTCTCCCTAAACGTTTCATGTTTACAAGTTCCATGCATTTTGTATCTTTCGCAAATGACAATAATGAATGATTGTCGCATTAAACTATATTGCTGTAAACGTTATATATCACTCAGGGTTCTGAGATCGTATACTCAGCCCGTGCAAGCTAACGTTACGTTATAATAACTTAGATAACGTTGGATGATACAGGTTTGAACTCTTATGTTTCAGGAAATAGACGACTCCTCTGTCACTTGCATATTTTACGCTAGCCAAGATGGCTAGGTAGGTGAGATTTGAACGTTCAAAGAGCGGCTTCGTTTGGTTGTGTACACCAAAAATACAAGTTGACGGTAAATATCGAGTCATGTTGGCAATCCGCTCGTACAGTAAAAATGAACATTCGCTAAATGCACCCTCCCGTATTTACTTGCACGTAAGCTAAAGGCTAAGTGACTGACTACTCGTTAGCACGACCGATGCTCATTGTATCATTAAATGGCGATGCAGGAACGCAGTCGCTGAACCATCATAGATATTGTTTTGGTAGCTCATGACTTTAGACAACAGAAAACCTGTCTGGGTGCTGAAACTGCCCAATATTGCAGAAAACTTGTACATGTTAAGTAACGTTATGTGGTCGGGCCCGGTCGAATAATGAGGCCTCTCGGCGCAATGGGCTTTGGATGACAAGGCCTTCACTGCTGTCTGGGTGGATCGCCTTGCAGGCAAGCTAACCTAATGTTAGTATGCTGCAGCTAGCTAACAGCAGTCGTTAACTAAATAAACCACTGGCAGTAATCGTCCAAAGGCGGAGCCGGAGCTCAATAGATTGATAACAATGTCGCCGTGTGATATCTGTGAACATTGTTAGTGTTTGTGAGGTGTTCCGCATACAGCTACATGACCGATTTCTTCGTTCATACAAGATATTGTGAATGCACCGACGTTGTGAAGCCGGTTCAGGCCGCACTTGCTCCAGTTGTCTGAACAATACCAGTGGTTGTCGTCTTCAACAGTTTTAAAAACAACGTTTGCGGCATGAGAGATGGATTATTTTATCTTACTCCATCGGCAGATCGTTAGCTAGCAAGTTGTGTCACAGAGAGCCCTTTACGTGACGTTTCATTCTTTGCTAACCAAAACGATTGTCGAGATTTCGCCTGTTCCATCTGTAAACACTGCAACCAGAAAGGCTGATGTCACCTGCAAAGTAGGAAATACAGTTGACTGCCCAGACACTGAAACTGAAACTTTGTGCACATAATTCAATGCTGCTGTAGTTATCTGCACATCTCTATGCATAGCCAGTTCAACCTGTTTTGTATTTTTCTTATTTTAGATATATTTGAATTGCAGTATGTTGTGCTTGATTTGAATCAGAATCAGAAATTCTTTATTGTCATTGTGCTAGACACGACGAAATTAGGATTGCAGTTCCCGGCATAGACAGAACAATAAAAGTATAAACAGCAGTATAAAAATATATTTGTGACATTCTTTCATTTTTTATTTTGCTGTGTGCGGTCCCTGCTGCTGTTGTAATGCCCAATTTTCTGAAGGAATTCCCAGGGGATCAGTGAAGTTCTGTCTAATGTATTTCCATAGACTAAGAAGACACTGTCTTGTAAATAAGATAAGCAATACATTTTAATGCACTGTTAAACCTCCATCTTTAAAACATAACTACTTAAATGTTACAAGTTCATGTGTTGACTTTGTTAACTTGTCATAATCGTGTCAGACAGACTTTTGAGTCATTGCCTCTGCAATAATTACTCCTTCACCCAATTTCAGTGCCATTGGAGTTTTTAAGTTTAAGTATTGGGCTGTCTCCTGCTTGTATCTCTCCCTGTCATTTGTTCATCAAGTAAATTGTTGATGTCTTGCTGCATATTTAAAAAACAAGATCATTAAGATTACTTTTTTAAACAAAGGGACATTATCTTATGATTTCCAGCTTCAATGAAGTTGGGAAATTGTTTCAACAATAATAATTTGTTATTTTGTTCAGAAAGTATTAAGCTCCAGTTCCAGTGGCCTATCCACCAGACATCCCCACCACCTCAGATGGTCATTCTGTTATTTTTAATGACGCTTGTCGTAGTGATGCGGAATGTATATGGAAATCAATATTGTCAGCTTTTTTAGTAGGCTTGATATTTTCCTGAATTTTTATGGTTGTTTTTTGATGTTTGGAAGTCTCAGAGAAAATAGTGTTCAAAAATATTCTCTGGGTGTTTTGATAGAATCCAGGAACACTGTCAACAGTGACAAAATATCTATTAATTTTCTGTGTACACATATGTCCATAAAGATATTTGATAGGAAGCTCTAAATAATAATGTGTAGATAACTGTGAATAGAAAAGGTGCAAATCTTCAAGTCTTACTTTTGATCATGGGAAATGTTATTCACAATCACCACTGCATGCAGGACAATGCATGTGGGATTATATATGTGTATGTGGAACAATAACGCCTAACTAAAAAAACAACAGGCCTTAATATTAACAACAATTAGTGAAGCCATACAGCCTCCAGCAAGCCACACATTTTAACCTACAGAACCTAATAATGATTATATTGTAGCAATCAGTGAGAAATACTGGGCATTTTGATTTTGCTGAATTTGAATACAATATGAACAAGAATCCAAAAGTTTGAGTTTGAAATATTATTATATTTTTACAAGGGCACACATGCAGCGTAACGCTCTGCGCTGCAAATGTGTCACAGAACTCAGCCATTGGAGACTGAATATTTAGTTGATTTTCAACACAGTAGAATATTTTATCAACCTATAATACCACAACAGTAAACTGCACATTGCTTCTTATGTCAGATTTTTGCAAGTGTCGAGTTGGCACCTAGTTGAAAGAAATTAAAGCAACTTATTCTGTTTCAGAAAGTCTCAGGAAAAAAATACAGCAAGAACATATTTTGAATATATTTATTTATTAAACTTGAAACACATCATTACGTCATCTCTCACATTAGATTTCTTACCCGACAGACAGTTAGTATACTAACTGTAAAATTACTGACTGTGACCACTTCCTTTGTCTTTCCTTTCAGATTAAAGCTTACTTGTTAAAAAATGTGGGGTTATTTTTATTTCAATATGACGGTAATAATCAGTGAGGGGACGAACAAGGTCAGTGTTCATAGTTTCCCTTTCATTAGATAATGTAACCAGCATTTGTATTTCGAAATGCAGTTCATCGCCTATATGCAAAGACTGAATGAGATTATTGATTGAGCTTTGTGGATTGTTGACCCTTTCCCCCAGAAGAGCAGTGCAGAGTTCACAGAAAATGCTCAAGTACCTGATGGCCCTAAAAGTCCAACAGATGCTGTGTATAGGAGATGACCACTGAACAAAGGAGATTACTGCAGAATAGCGTTTATATCAGCTACCAGTAAGAGGAAAGGGAGACAAGCTTTGTCACCCAGGTAAAGGCCTCGGTATGGATGACGGCACTTGAGCTGCCTTCTCTTAGACTTTTAATCATGCACTTCACCAACTGGGAAAGTAACTGGTCTTGGGTGGTCACACAAGAGGCAGCAGATGAATGTGGGAGCATGTAATCGACTGCCTGTGGTTCCAAACTGATGTACTGACACACTGCAGCGGTTTGCTAAACTCAACTGGCCAGTTGGCCCTCTCACTGCTGATCTGTGACACCGGTGACATTGTGATGTGCAAAGTATCTGGAGGATTTGAAGTGACCTTTAGTTGACGCCTTCATTACAATTAATTCTGGGTAGCTGCTAGTAACACTGACCACTGCAGTGTTGCCCCATTGTTTTTAATTGTTACAAATAGATACTGGAATTGCTGTTGGTAATGTCCTTTCACCTCCCATAGGTGCAGGAGACTAAGTTGTAAAAGTAAGATAACTCAGTTGCACATGTTGCTTGAAGGTGGTGTTTGTTATCAAATATCAGCGCTAACAGCGCTGAATCATTGAGTCCTATCAGCAAGTATGGCTGGACCAACCCTGTTCAAAACCCATCTCTTTGGTCAAAAGTACACAAAACCTTTGTCAAATTGCTCGCACTATAGAGTGATAAATTATTACCAAATCCATTAAGTTTGTTTAAGTGTTATTTTCTGCTGTGTGGGAGTTTTCGCCATCTGTTGACCTGAGTATCGAGTATCTTAAACTGTCATCTTATAATTCTGACCTTTATGCCTCTTCTCTACTGCAGGTTATGCAATGGTCTCAGCGGCACATCCAGATCTCCAGGTGCTTGTGTCCCTCTCTCGTGTGTTCGGGCTCTCTTCCCTCTGCTCCACAGCTGAGGTGGCTGTGATTTCCCTACTGGCCAGCGCTCCCTAAGAGGCCAAGATTGCCAAGATCTGCCCTGTGGCGAGCATGACGGCCACCACGCGTGGCTCTCCGGTGGGGGGCAATGACAGTCAGGGCCAGGGCCAGGCACCTGATGCTCAAAGCCAACCCCCATTGCCCCAGAACCAGGTCAGCACCGTCTTTCTCACCAGCAGAGCAGTATTTGTTGTACACTGGGCTATGTCCCTTTCAGACTAGTCTTCTTTCCTTTGGCTGTCAGTCTTACATGATTCCTCTTTTTTAAATTGACCGCAAACAGCTGTCAATTAATCAACCCATCAACGGAGAAAAGGACATCTTTGTATCACTTTTTGTTGTTCAGACACTGCGGCACAGTTTTTTTTTTTTAAACAGATAATGCTCGTACCTCACACTGATGCCCAAGGGGGTGAAAAGGGAGGGAGGAAGGAGCGGAAAAGAGGGGGAGAGTGAAGGAGAGGCATCAATGAACAGAGCCTCCTGAGTGATGGATAAAGGATGTGTGTGTCTTTGTGCATGTGCATTTGGAGGCCTGTGCTGATGAGCTGTGGTGAGATGTGAGAGGCAAGCTGCCTATGTAGGTCAGCCAAGCAGAAGGAGCCTTCACCACACACCCCCACATTTCATATTTCTCATTTGTGCATCTCAGTTCTATGTGTATCATTCTCTCATACACATCTGCTCACACTGATGTTTCTACACACCCATTAGTAGGGCAGAGTAATAAAAGGAATGGTCACTTCATGGTGCGTAAATGTGGTTAGATATTTCTTTTTTCTCAAAAACTTCTACAGAGGGATACCCACCTACTCAATTACTGAAAATAGGTCTTGGATGAAGTGCCGCTTTTGTGGGTTTGGGTGGCCACTAAACCCCCCCAGATAAATGCCCTTGTAAGTGCCACAGTTTTGGATAATCTAATTCCAAAACATTGTCAGGAGTCTACTTGCAATTGAAAGCACCAAGAAATGAAACTCCCCCACAGATTCTTCATGTTGTTGCTGGTCTTCCCTCCAGCAGGAAACAGCTCCCTGTGTTGTCTCCTGATGCCACCTTTAAAAAATACCTCCAGTGTTTTTGTTTTCCTCCTCCTTAATGTGTTACCAAGCTCTCTTACGCTCATGACTAGAAGTGTTTGTAGAAGGATGGTGGTTTTCTAGAAGCATGCTGTCAGTAGGCTGACTTGTATTTTGAGGGATGTTTGCATGTGGATTGTCCTTGTCCTGCTGAAACCAACCAAAGAAGTTCAAAAAGCACCAAAATACATGTTCCAAGCCCCAAACAAAAAGTCACATTAGTCACCAAGGCAGCAATAGGTCATTCACAGCCTCAGTACCAGAGTATGCATTTTCACAACATTTTTGATAAGTTTGAAGATGATGAATTTTGCTGTTCAAGTCAGATTTCTTAATAAACAGATTTGTTAAATCATAGGCAAACACTTATGTATGTGTGTGTGAGTGAGTGACATAACTGATCAATATTATATGACCTCTTGTTTGCAGTAGTTGACTTTGAACGTCATTTTAAAGGTTTAAAGGAGGTTGAAAGCAGTTAAGTGTTTGATCAATATTTAAGAAAAAAACACATGTGAAATTATATATAAATATAATATTTTAATAACTTTTTTGTATATTTATTTGTATAGCACCTTTCATTCAGCCCAAAGTGCTTTACAACAAATTGGTTAAGAGACAGAACAAGGATAAAACCACTGAAATGATTAAAAACAAAAAGAAAACCTCATTAAAGAGGTGCAGGTTTAAGCTAGTTAAAAGTGCATGTGAAAAAGTATGTCTTAAGCGTTATCTTAAAGACATTTTAAAAACGGACCTCCCTGATGTCACTGTTACAAAGCTTTGGACTACAACGAACAGTTTTAGTCATTGTTTATGTCCCAATAAAGATGAATGCACATTTGGAAATAAAACCATTGTAATTTCTAATGATCCCATAATATACTTCTCAGTTAAAATACTTTAATTTAAAGCTGATGAGAAGAAATCAAGCTACTTGTTAGGAATTCATATATTTATCTTCGTCTTCATGTCTCCATACTCCCTCTTGCCAACCCCTGACTAATTCTCCGGATCTGTCCCTGACTTTGATGACTTTGTTAAGAAGGGACACCTGCTGCTGCACCTGCAAACATATAGACTTGGTGACTGCAGGGCCCCCCCCCCCCATGCAACAAGTGGGCTTTGACTTTCCACTTCATGTACTTGAACACTGCGCAGGTGCATGTAAAACATTTGCTTCTTTGCAGATAACTTCTCACACTTCAACTTAAGAAATAAAGTGTCCTCATTACACATTAAATCATAATATTTGGTTTCTGTGGAAAATGTGCATGCTAGTTGATGTTACATGCAGTGAACTGTTACTTGGTTTGATGTTCCATGCACTCCAATAGAAACCAGATATAAACCTGTAAAATCATGTTTTTAGGAAAGCAAAACAATCTGTAGCATTTTAGTTTAGACAGTGATTTTGTGAACCTGTGTTAGCGTTTTCTAGATCTTTGTTTTTTGAGGGCACACAGGTGATAGGAAATGTCCCAGTACATTTCTTTTAAGAGTAATTCTGGTGTTCTTCAACCTTAAGCTTTCTAATATTTTTTCAGACATCATCTCCAAACTCATCTAATGAGAACTCTCCAGTGAGCCCACCGGAGGAGCAGGGTCAGGCAGATGGGACCCCTCAGATGGAGGAGGAGGAGCCTGCCTTCCCCCACACTGACCTAGCAAAGCTAGATGACATGATCAACAGGTATTTACTCACATGCTGACACAGTTCTAGGTCAGTTCTAGTTATGTTTGTATTGTACTTCTGACACTGGTTAATAAGTTGACTATTTGTTTTACGGCGGCAGTGATGGGCAGTTATTTTAGGTGAACTGAATCATTAAAATCCGTTCAAAATTGTTCGGTCATTCGTGTCAATCGACTCGTTCTCAGGGAAATCAAGGAAATCAGATTCACTCACAGCAGTTCACTGCCGCATTTAACTGAACTGTGAAATGAACAATTCTTTTCAGTAAGTGATTCACTACAGTTCATTCACCCAAAAGAGATGTTATTTTAAACAAAGCCATCGGGGAACGGAACACAACAGCTCATTTTATCCACACCTTCGACAGGGGCACAGAGCCTGTTAGTCTGTTGCAACGGCTAACTGCATAATGATGTTTAAATGGTACACCTTACCTTGCTAAACACCACACTTAAGTAAGTTTTCACTTGCGGTTGTACGTGCTCAGCAGTTAAAATTACTTCCAGTTGAGCCGGTTAGCACTCAGCTACTTTGTGGAAGCATTCTCTCTTACCAATATTAGCCGAGACATGGCGGTAGTTGGATGCTTGGTCGACTCGCGTGAGGGATAGTGTGGTAAATGGAGACTTTGACTCCATAGTCCGGTGACATATAGTAATTTCATTCTTGTCTTACGAATGATGCATTTAACAAGTTAACACAAGCTATGCGAGCAACTCTACTGTGTTCTCTAGGGAACTGTGGGCTTGTTAAGTGAGCAGCTCAGCTAAGGTGCTCCCAGACTCCAGCGGACTGTGAGCGGAGCGGACTCTGCGGAATGTCCGCAGTCATCAGCGTTCATAGACGAGGGCATTGCTGCGTAGTAGTTTCCTGTAAAATTTGTGGAAGTCTGCTTTGAGCCTGCGCAGACCTCTGTGGAGTCCGCGGATGCCAGGGAGGTCCGTGCGGACTCAAAGTGGACATATGCATTCCTGTGTGTGCAAACCACAACATTTTACGACCTTGTTGACTCTGCTCTGTGTATTGGTGTCAGCGTAGCAGAGCAGCACCTTAGGATGCATTTGAGTAACCACATTCCGGTCAGCTCTAAATGAGTGCTGAGCAATCATACCACTGTTCTGTGTCCATAGCAACCCCCAAATCAGGAAAAACATTTTGATTACTTCGTACGTTAATTTATAAATTGTTGCAATGGCGAAAAGCAAAATGTAAACAATGTGCAAGGATTGTAGGTTTTCACAGAAATTTCATAGGAAACTACTACGTGGCAGTATGGAAGCTTTGACTGCGGACATTCTGCACGGAGTCCGCTCAGTATATTTAAGGAATATCACATACATTTATTTATTTTTCTGCAAAGATATAGAATAGTAATAAATGAAGGCTGCTGTTTTGTAGGTACAGTTTTGCACTATATGTTACCTGTTGTATCTTGGTTTTTGATTTTTTTCAGGTTTATGACCTGTGGTCATTTAATAGAAATAAACAAAACAAAAGACAAACATGAGTCCTAGTATCTGGGGTGTTGCCTGTTAAGCCTATTCAGAGGGCTTAAGTTTTGAAAGATCTGAACAGTAACTCTAACAAGATGAGCATCATTTTTTGGGCAAAAATTATGGCTGCAACATGTAGTTATATTTGTGGAGCGGTGCACGTCAGGTTATGCTGTAGGCAACACATTGTGACATCATGGCGCGAACTCTAGGCTGTAGGTGGGCCATCAATTTGACGCAGAAGCATAAACGGGCTTTAGTGTTAAGGGTAAATTGCTTTGAAAACAAAGGCAGTAGCAGTGGCTGTTTAAACGTGATGAGCATTTATGTATTTTGATACTTTGAACTACCTCAAAACCTGTCTTGTCTTTCAGATTTGTACATTCACAGTGTAATTGTTTATTTATGGATAAATGCTAACAGGCAAAAACGTTTGTTTGCCTATTATATTCTATTACTGTTTGCATGTGGGGTTTTTTTCTATTGAACTTTGCAACTGTGTTCTCTACAGGCCTCGTTGGGTTGTTCCAGTTTTGCCAAAAGGAGAGTTAGAAGTCCTCTTGGAAGCCGCTATAGACCTGAGTAAAAAAGGTACCACTTAAGACACACAAGCATGTCTTCAAATATTATTTGAAACATTGGAGGTGGCAGATGTTTGTCCTTTGTGCTTGCTGATGAGTAATGCCGTTCCTTGCAGGTCTGGATGTGAAGTGTGAGGCGTGTCAGAGGTTTTTCCGAGATGGTCTGACTATCTCCTTCACAAAGATCCTGACAGATGAGGCAGTCAGTGGCTGGAAGTTTGAGATTCATGTGAGTCATATTTCTTTGTGCATTTTTTAAATCTTATGTAATCTAAATGTCAGTAGAGTAAAGGCAATTTTTGTAGAAGATGATCAAACCTTAATTTTTGATTTTAATACATATCTTTTGATGAGGTGAGCTGCCCTTTTTATTAACAATTGGGACAGACCGGGATGTAAAGGAGGCATAGTTGCTGCTCGAAATTATTGGGTGATTTTTTTTTTTTTTTTCCCCCTTTGGCTTTGCAAGATTTAAATTTTTTTGTTAATACTATACAGTAGGGGAATGGAGCAAAATATCATATCAGTGTTGATTGCCAGTGTATTCCAACCAGGCTACACCATAAATTCATCAATAGAATCATTCATATATTGATGATGATAATAATGATAATAATGTACTCTGCTCAGTCATTTATGTGCTTGAATAAGTGAGAGTGAAAGTGTGCCCTGTTAGTTACGTTTTTGAAACCTTGAAACTGGGCAGAAGCCATGCACAACAAGCAGTGTTTTTTTACTTGAGTCACAGGGTGTTATGGACAATCCAGAAGTAATCACATTGAGTTGTTGTTTTTATAAACCTATATAATATTGATTTATACTGACTAATTAGATTCTACTTCTTTTCTGACACATGATATACACAGTTTTGTAGGTTTGACATGGAAAGTCAAATAGCTGTTGTTTACCCAAAAACTCAGCTTTAATGTCAGGAGGATCATTTTTCCTCCCTTTCAACCTTAATTAGTTTTCCCCTCCCGTAAACCTGTCTTGCAGAGGTGTATCATCAATAACACACACCGGTTGGTTGAGCTGTGTGTGGCCAAGCTCTCTCAGGACTGGTTTCCCCTACTGGAGCTTCTGGCCATGGCAACGAACCCCCACTGCAAGTTCCACATCTATAATGGCACACGGCCCTCTGAGACCGTACCTGCTGGAGCCCAGCTGGCTGAAGATGAGCTCTATGCCAGACCACCAGACCCACGCTCGCCAAAGGTGAGTCACCACTGAAACCTCTACCCAAATGGGAAGATCATACTGTTGAAATATTTAGTCTCTGAACTGGCTGAGTTTGAACTCTTTGTGTGTGTGTGTGTGTGTGTGTGTGTGTCACTTTGCAACCAGGTGAATGTCTGAAAAGCACCACAGTTAATTGTAGAATATTGTAAAGTGATCTTGTTTGGTGGCTTTGCAGAAAAGGCATTTTTTCTGCTATACTGAATCCATAAAATGGCATTCTGAGCTTCCCCTTTAGGTGATGGAAATAAAGAGAATCCAGTCTCTGGAGTAGCCTGGTAATGAAAAATATGCTTGACAGCAAAAAGCACTTGTGTCAGAAGGCTGGATATATAAAAGAGAAGGTGGATGCACCAGAGAATATGGATTTTACAGTCAAAGAGTGACAAAGACAATGTGGGCATCAGTATAAACATACTGCAGCAGTTTTTTGTTATTTTTTTAGGGTTGAAGTCAGTCCTTAAATATTTAAACCATTTAAGTGGCTTAAAATTGTTGGAGGTATCTGACATGTCTCCCTGACCTTTTAAAACATAATCTCTCATTCGAAATAAGACTGTCAGAGGAGACTTAAGGTAAACATGATTTGGAACTAAAAGAACAAGTTGATATAATGGAACTAAAGGTCAATTATGTGTCTGCTTAAAATGTCTTCATGTGTTTGTGATAGCAACAGATTAAAAGTTATAGTTGTTTCTCTTACAAATTACAGGGCTGGTTGGTGGACTTGATCAACAAATTTGGCACGTTAAACGGGTTTCAAATGTTGCATGATCGCTTCATGAGTGGCCAAGCACTGAACGTCCAGATCATCGCTGCACTTATCAAGTAAGCTCGGAAATGATACTGCACAATGTCATGTCAGTGGCCTTCTCTCACCATTTGTGTTCTGTTTCTTCCAGGCCTTTTGGCCAGTGTTATGAGTTCCTCACATTGCACACAGTAAAGAAGTACTTCCTTCCAGTCATCGAAATGGTCCCCCAGTTTCTAGAGAATCTCACAGATGAGGAGTTGAAGAAAGAGGCCAAGAATGAAGCCAAAAACGACGCACTCTCCATGATAATCAAGTCTCTGAAGAATCTGGCTTCTCGTGTACCAGGGCAGGAGGAGACTGTGAAGAATTTAGAGATTTTTAGGTTAAAAATGATTCTTAGGTGGGTATGAACAGATAATTTTTTTGAGAATCTACGTCAGTATTGTGTGCTATTAAGAGGTCATTGATAAAACGATGAAGCAATGTTGTTTCATAGTCCAGTTCATGATCTGAACTGACTGGACTTAAACTGTTCATTTTCATCCCCAGGTTATTACAAATTTCTTCTTTTAATGGCAAAATGAATGCACTAAATGAAGTAAACAAGGTGATCTCCAGTGTGTCCTACTACACTCATCGGCACAATCCTGAGGAGGATGAATGGCTGACTGCAGAGCGAATGGCGGTAAGCGATGCACTTATCATCTGACCTCATGCAGCAGAACTGTCCTTGAGTTCCTCATTTTTGCCTCATGAATCTACATCAGGAGTGGATCCAGCAGAACCATATCCTGTCCATTGTCCTGAGGGACAGTTTACACCAGCCTCAGTATGTTGAGAAACTGGAGAAGATCCTTCGCTTCGTTATCAAAGAGAAAGCTCTTACAATGCAGGACCTGGACAACATCTGGGCTGCACAGGTACACCACTCTCCAGTTTAATTTTATTGACTTTTATTAACTGCTTCTGTTGGGTCAAAAATGAAATTAATTATATTGTTTGATTGTTGTGTCTGTACATTGGCAGGCTGGTAAGCATGAGGCCATTGTGAAAAATGTCCATGACCTCCTGGCCAAGTTGGCGTGGGATTTCTCACCTGAGCAGCTGGATCACCTTTTTGACTGTTTCAAGGTGACTACTACTCTTTCAGGCTTGTTGTGAGTTTTTGTTGTTTGTCCGTCTTTTCTAGTCTTAACATTCACCGCTGGACTTGTTGCACCTCTCATGCAGGCAAGCTGGACCAACGCCAGCAAAAAGCAGCGTGAAAAGCTGCTGGAACTCATCCGACGCTTGGCTGAGGATGACAAGGATGGGGTGATGGCCCACAAGGTCCTCAATCTACTTTGGAACCTGGCACACAGCGATGATGTGCCTGTAGATATCATGGACCAAGCTCTGAGTGCTCACATCAAAATTTTGGATTACAGTTGCTCACAGGTACATTTTGTGTCATTACAGATTAGACAAATATGTAAATTCTGATTAATTAATTGTTGGAATACTCATGATGCTCCTTTGCACTCACAGGACAGAGACACGCAGAAGATCCAGTGGATAGATCGCTTCATTGAGGAGCTACGAACCAATGACAAATGGGTTATCCCTGCCCTGAAGCAAATCAGAGAAATCTGTAGCCTCTTTGGAGAAGCTCCTCAGAACCTTAGGTGAGTAAGGTCTAGCACATGAAACTCAGGCCCTGCACATGAAGCAGCAACATCCCTCAGCACAGGAACCAGAATGTTAGTTTGTCACATAGTTGAACAGCTGACATTCCTGGCATTTTAATCACATTCACACAACAGCTGAAGCATGTCAAGGAGCTTCCCGAGCACTTGAGAGATAATTTCTCTCTGCAGCTCCTCAGTGCAAACCAACACAACATTCCATACACTCAGTATTTTTATTCACCTTGTTTTATGTGTTCTGCAAGAATAGACGCTGAAAACCATGTTAAGTACAGCATATGGACTTTGAATTGTTGTAGGAGCATCAGCCAGAATCTAAAGCCTTAAACATTAGCATCAGTTTTCCACCGTGGTTAAGATTTGAGAGCAAGATTAATTTGAGGTCATGTTTTTTTTTATAGTCCCTGTAGACAATATGTAGTATACATGCCTGTTGTTTTTCAGAAAGAAAATGCGAATTAACATACAAACGAACTTAGTCGGGTAAGTTGAGTGCTAATTTCAGGGTTCTTCCTAATTCTGTGTTACATCAAGTCTAACTTCCTCTTCGACATGTTTATAACATGTACTATATAATGTGAATCTTCTCTCTCTCTCTGTCTCTATTTGGTTTCATCTCAAAAGACTGATTAGCGAACTGATTTTCGCTAATCCATCCAAACTGGATCTCAGAAATTTAAATATGCAAAGCATGCGTTAAATAACTAATTGATTGAACATTTATTATTGTTTCATGCGCAAGATAAGTGCCTAGCCCTAACGGGCTTAGAAGACACCAAAACAGAAGGAAACAGACCAGAAACCAGACTAATAACATTTAAAAACTTGGTGGCTTCTTCAGGCTTTGGTTTTAAACCACCTTTCAATGTGATCATTTTCAGCATTTCAATAGATGTTGTAAGATCATGGTAATCAGTAACTTCACACAATCTGTAGCTCTCTTAAATTAGTTTGGATCTGTCAAGTTTAAGAATAATCACGGTTTACTTAGGTCTGATTTCTATTGATATAATTCATTATTTAGCTATATGACAACGAAGGGATGTTTTACATCAATTAGCTATGTCCAGGACTAATAGATGTTGCACTTACTGATGTGGATTAGACTGCAGCCATAATGTACACAGAATATTACTATGGGCGGATACACAACTACACGAGCGGTCCTTTGAGATGGATCCCTGTTCTTCCTGATGGCAGCTTCTCACAGCGCAAATGATTCAGTGCAAAATATCAAGGGTACTTCATGCCTTGTCCCCACCTATTCTAATGTGTGCTTGTATTTTTGTGACATGTTGTACATGCATATACAGTTCTCACTTGAGAAACAGTAAGCTGTATTTGTAATGTAATTGCAGACATAATTGTTCCGTAATTGTAAGCAAGCTTTCTTCACATACCTCTTCCGAGGGTAATAGCTTCCAAAATAAAATATTTTTAAAAGCCCAAAACATTATTTTATGTGGAAGCAAGGCATTAAATGGCTTTTATTGATATGACATCTTCTGCTGGTTATTCTGACACACACACACACACACACACACCAAAAGCGGCTTTCTAAATGCCACTGATACAAACAAATGACAAATGAGTGCTGCTGCATTTTCTGAAATCATGATTTATAAAAGTAATGCCAGCTTCCTTCATTTTTCAGTCTCATCTGGCCTTTATCTGTTCTTTCCACCCTCACATCAGTTACATTTACCCCTCCTGCTTTTCTTTCTTTAGTCAAACCCAGAGAAGTCCTCATGTGTTTTACCGCCATGATCTGATCAACCAACTACAACATAACCATGCTCTGGTCACACTGGTGGCTGAGAACCTCTCTGCATACATGGAGACCATGAGGCAGTTCTCCAAAGGTACGTTGTGGAGGCCATAAATGACCCATTGTGTTGGATTTGTAACATGACCTTACCATGCGTATCAGTAACTCAACACTTTTTTTACTTGGACTGGCTATGTGTGTACTTTTATAGAAGAACAGGCGGAGTTTGACCCTCAAACAGTCCGGCCAGAAAGCCGCTACAGCCACGTCCAGGAAGTACAGGAACGACTCAACTTCCTGAGGTACAACATTACCATACATCAACAATAACAATGAAGTAAAGGCATTTCAAGTCCCTAAATTCTGAGACTGAGATTACTGCTAGGAATAGAAGTAATGTGGAGATGATAAGCATATTCTGGCTTCTCCACATTGTCACGCTTTTAGTGAAGATGTGTTGTTAGCAGTGGCATTCATTTTGTTTGTGTAAGTATGCAAGCTCAAATTACAGTAATAGCTATAAGTTTTTGCAGTCATACTGCCTGCAAGAGCTGCAAATTACATTTGTTGCATTGTTCTTTGCTCAATAAGCTTTTTAGTGTTTTCTGACCATGGAAAATATCTACTGAAACAAGGAGTGAAAGATCGGTGGGAGGAAGTTAGTGTGAGATATGAAATACATTTTCTGACAGCCTCTCTTGGAAAACACATCCAGCATTTCACTTGTTTTTTGAGAGAAATGAGAAGTAACAAATGTTCAATTATCAAGAATGTTGAAAATGAGCTTTGAGGTCAGTAACCGTTTCTGTACTGTATCCACGGAGTATGTTGGGTAAGGGATTTGATAACATGTACAGTAGTCCACTGTCTGTATTTTTATTGTCTTTATTGCCAGGTTCCTTCTAAAAGACGGCCAGCTGTGGCTGTGTGCCCCTCAAGCCAAGCAGATCTGGAAGTGTCTGGCTGAGAACGCTGTGTTTCTCTGTGACCGTGAGGCCTGCTTCAAATGGTAAGTTTCATGTCTTCTTGCGTTGCAGATGAATAAACTAGCCTAGGTGTGTTAATTGGCCTATCAAATGGTGCGTTACAGGTACTCCAAACTGATGGGTGATGAGCCTGACCTAGACCCAGACATCAATAAGGACTTCTTTGAGAACAACGTTCTGCAGTTGGACCCGTCTCTGCTGACGGAGAATGGCATGAAATGCTTTGAGAGGTTCTTTAAGGCTGTCAACTGCCGGGAGGGCAAACTGGTAGCAAAGCGCAGAGCCTACATGATGGATGACCTGGAACTTATAGGCTTGGACTACCTCTGGAGGGTGAGGGGATGTGTTGTAGCTCACAAACCAAGAGCACCACCTGAATAACATGAAAAACCTGAAATTTAAGCTCTGCAGTTGTCATATGAACTCGGAAAGAAAGAACTGTGAGAAACGTACTTAGCTTACTTGGGACTGCAATGCTTTGTGGAGACACCATGAAACTGATTAATCATGTGACCAGCGATGACCAGCGGATGCTACACGTTGTTTCGTCGCCTTAAATATAGACGATAGCACACAGCATTGACATAGGTAATGTGTAGCAGTCACATGACTCTAAACACCGCTGCCCTGAGCTTTTTAATTGCCACTTGCAGTGAGTTCCAATTTTTTCATAAGTCGTTGCACTTTTAATCCTTCTATAAACACGTCCTGCACAGCCACACAAACATCAACTATCTGTCAGTTTTAAGATTTTCTTCAGGAGTTCATAGATTTCGGGAGCTGTCTGTCAGATTCTTTGTCCCTTTTAAAATTCCTTTCTGTCTGTCAGCATTTAGTAAGTGTGCCCATAAAGGGCTCTGATAGTTGTTCCCAGTGATCACTCTTCTATCCATCAGTATTAGATTTATTATGTAATGCCAGTAGACAGTAGTTGTTACCCTGGATTTACACCGGCTGCGTGTGCGTTGCGTCTCCGATCCATCTTTGCTCCGTCAGCGTGCTCCGTCCATTTACACCGGATGCGTTTCTACTCTGTCGCGGCTCCGGTCCGTCAGTCACGTGACCGATAAGTTCCCGCAGTGAAAACACCTAAAATCGCGCGAAACTTAATGTATGTGTGATAAATCCAGGAAGAAACACAAGTGTTTCCGGGTGGGAGACACAGAGGAGAGTCTGACTTGCTTGTGTCTGACTTTTTTTTCGGTGTTTTGTGCTTTTACCATGGGAAAGTAGCTCGTTAGTAATACTCTTAATAAATGTACTGTGTTGAAAGCACTGGTGAAATAGTGTGAAATACAATCTGACGTCAACGTCGAGCGTTTTATTGTGAAAAGTAACCGGATATTTATTTTGTTTCTGTGTTGGACTTCCTGCCCCGCTCAATGGATTTTGTGCCATGCGTCTCAGCTCCGGCATCCGTCAGAAACAGAACCTCTGCATATTTGCGACGCAGCGCTCCGGACTGACGGAGCGAGGACGCAACGCAACGCAGTTGGTGTAAATGGACACATTGATTAGAATGGAAACTTTTTCGATCCGGCGCCGTGCCGGATCGGAGACGCAATGCACACGCAGCCGGTGTAAATCCAGGGTTAGTATTATCCATACTATCCATCCACCCATCTTGCCGTGACTGTTCATATGTTATGTGGAGTCAACTAAAGGAACTTCACATCAGAGCTACATTGATGCACTTTCTCGACTTACCTTGCTCATCAGTCCCCTTCAAACAAAAAAGAAAATGTGTGTCATTAGTCTTTAAAATAAGTGGAATTCCAAAAAATAAATAACGGCAGTCTGCTGTGAATGATGAATAATTAGAAGGCTAGAAAAAGTGTTATACCAACAATTGTTCAAAGCATTAGGACTTTTTTGGGCTAAGAGCATATCAAGCATTGAGTACTTCAGGGCGTCTGACCTTAATAGACATATATGCATGATACGCAGATTCCGCTCTGTTGGCTAGGTCATGCATATTATATTTTCTTTTCCATTTCTCCTTCATCAGGTGGTAATTCAAGGAAGCGATGATATTGCCAGTCGAGCCATAGACCTGCTCAAAGAAATCTACACCAATCTCGGTCCAAAATTACAAGTCAACCAGGTACAGGAAATTGTGGGAGTGGTTTGCCAGCTAATGTGCACTTCAGGTCAAATCATTCAAATAATCTGCTGGTTCGACAACTTACTGACTTTTTTTGTGTTCTTTATAGGTGGAAATTCATGAAGATTTCATCCAGTCATGTTTTGACCGTCTAAAGGCGTCCTATGACACCCTGTGTGTGTTGGATGGAGACAAAGATAGCATCAACTGCGCACGACAGGAGGCCATCCGCATGGTGCGTGTTCTCACTGTACTCAAGGAATACATCAATGAGTGTGACAGCGACTACCACGAGGAGAGGACAATACTGCCAATGTCAAGGTAAGATAACTCAGGAGTGCTGCAGAACATCCTTCCTTGTTCATAATGTATTTCCTCATGGGTGTTTATTTGTCTCTTTCAGAGCTTTCCGTGGGAAGCATATCACATTGATCGTACGCTTCCCCAACCAGGGGCGTCAGGTGGACGACCTGGATATCTGGTCACACACCAATGACACAATTGGCTCAGTTCGTCGTGGCATCCTAAACCGTATCAAAGCTAATGCTGCACATACCAAGATTGAGCTCTTTATTGGAGGGGAGGTTGTTGACCCAGGTGATGACAGGAAGCTGATTGGACAGCTCAATTTGAAGGACAAAACGGTAACAGTGCACATGTTTTTGGATCTATATATGAATCAAGTTCAAAGTCAGCTTTTTTTTTGTCAATTCCACAATATGTACAGCACACAGAGAAATGAAATTGCGTTTCTCTGACTCTCAGTGCAGAAAAAGGAAAATAAACAATCTTGAAAAATATATAAACAATAGTGCAACACATGTAAGTTACAGCACAAACGAGAACACAGGTACATACACTAAGAGGCACAAAAAGGTACAGTAGCCCCAGTTCAATACAAAGCCAGGTATACAGCCCATACAATGAAGTGCCAAAAAGGCACACTAAGGACCATTCTTGCATGTAGCAGTAGATGCTCAGCAGCACTTTTGAAGGCAAATGTACTGTATATGTGTTGTTCTTTTCAGTTGCCAGATCACTCTCAATTTACTGCCTTTCTTTCTACAGCTGATCACTGCAAAGCTCACGCAGGTGAGTGCCAACATGCCCTCGAGCCCTGACAGCTCCTCCGACTCATCCACTGGCTCCCCTGGTAACCACGGCAACCACTACAGTGATGGGCCCAACCCTGAAGTGGAGAGCTGTCTTCCTGGGGTGGTGAGTCTACAATGTTCATACTTAGTTAATGAGGCTGTGTGAGCTTGATTATTTTACATACACAGAAGATTCAATATCCAAGTAGACTTTAAGACATTTGTTCTGCCTTTTTTTCCAGATCATGTCGCTGCATCTACGCTACATATCCTTCCTGTGGCAGGTGGCTGACCTGGGCTGCAACCTCAACATGCCTCTACTCAGAGATGGAGCACGGGTTCTCATGAAGCTTATGCCTCCAGGTACACATGCACCTCATGCTTTCATGGTTACATTGCTGTTCTATACTATGGAACCGGTTGGCAAACATGGTTGTGTTGTTTGTGTGTCCTCAGATAACACTACAGTGGAGAACTTGCGAGCTGTGTGTCTTGACCATGCTAAGCTGGGAGAGAACAGCCTCAGTCCTTCACTGGACTCTCGCTTCTTCGGCCCCTCACCCTCACAAGTGCTGTACCTCATTGAGGTGTGTCTCATTCTACCAGCATGGGAAGGTCTTTGTGCTGTCCTTTTGTTGTCTTGCAGGAAAGTATTAAGCATCAGTGGTTAGTCAATCTCATGTTAGAAATCAGCTGTATTACATTTTGTCTTGTTCGTAATGCTGCACTGCCTGTTTCTACTGTGCGCGGCTCCGGTCGGTCAGTCACGTGACCGACAAGTTCCCGCGGTGAAAACACGTACAATCGCGCGAAACTACATGTATGTGTGAGAAATCCAGGAAGAACATTCGGAACAGTCGTGTCTCCAGGTGGAGAAGCAGAGGCGAGTCGGACTTGCTTATGTTTGACTTTTTTTTCCCGGTGTTTTGTGCTTTTACCATGGGAAAGTAGCTCGTTAGTAAATAAATACTCTTAATAAATATACTGTGTTGACAGTACTGGTGAAATATTGTGATATACAATCTGGCGTCAACGTCAAGTATTTTATTCTGAAAAGTAACCGGATGTTTTATTTCTTTCTGTGTTGGACTTCCTGCCCTGCTCGATGGATTTTGGCGTATTTCTGCGTCTCAGCTTCGGCATCCGTCAAAAATAGAACCTCTGCATATCTTCGACGCAGCGCTCCGGACTGACGGAGCTGAGACGGAGCGGTGTCGGTGTGAATGGACACGTTGACTAGAATGGAAATGAATTCGATCCGGCGTCGTGCCGGATCGGAGACGCAACGCACACGCAGCCGGTGTAAATCCAGGGTCAGATCGTTTACAACATTCTGGTCCATGTTCCAGGTTGTTTATGCTTTGCTGATGCCAGCCAGCGCCACACTAGGGGAAGATGCCAGTGACTTCCAATACAACTTCCTGAAGAGTGGAGGACTTCCCTTGGTGCTGAGCATGCTCACCAGGAACAACTTCCTGCCTTCAGCAGACATGGAGACCCGGCGTGGGGCTTACCTTAATGCTTTGAAGATCGCCAAACTCCTCCTTACTGCCGTCGGCTTTGGGCATGTGAAAGCTGTGGCGGAAGCCTGCCAGCCCAACTCTGAGGGAAACATCCCCGTCTCTCCGGTTAGGCTACACACACAATTCACCTTACACTCAAATAGTTCCTAAATGGTTACCGTAGTTTAAATAGCATGTCTTCACTACTCATCTTGTGTTTTCTATAGATAAATCAGGCCACTCATGATCAGGCCCTGGTCTTGCAAAGTGCCCTACAGAACATCCCTAACCCTGCATCAGAATGTATGCTGCGCAACGTAGCCATCCGCCTGGCCCAGCAAATTACTGATGAGGTGATGTTGTTATTATTATTATTATTGATTGATTGATATCATTGATTGATGATATTGAATTATTGATCATAATAACAGGATCTTGAAGGGAATGAGCTTAGCAAAGTTTTCAAGATCAATGCATCTTGAAGTAACAATGATAATAAATTTCAATGGTTACTCTTTAACAGTGTTACAGGTACCACCATCTATTAGTGATACGAGGGTACATCTAAGGGGACACACAATGTTTAAACATTTTCTTTAATATTGTT
>CAAKHB010007198.1:0-36496 GCA_901007665.1 Aeoliscus strigatus | reverse complement strand
ACTCACCTCAGCTGTGCCTCAAGCCTCAATCGTCCCGCTGTCCTTCCTGTCATCCTTCAGTCAGCAGAGCTCTTCATAGGGCCTCTCTCTTCTTCTCTCTCTGTCTCTTTTGCGCTCTGGTCCCAGGGCAGGGCGGAGTGTCCCATCCCCTCTGAAGGCCACTTCTTCCCCTGTCAGCCCGCGGGTGGTGCTCTCCCCTGGCCTGGGGTTGTCAGACCATGCTGGGCCTGCTGGTGGCTGCCGAGTCGAGGGACTGAAGTCCTCATAAAGAAAAAAAATAACCCCAAGCTGACGATGGCTGATGCGCTTGTCTAAACGACAAAAAGGTGTACATAGTATATTAATGTTTTTGACTGTTCAAATCCCCCAGTAGCATAACTCTGTGTGGTGTGCTGTTGGGAGACGTTGCGGATATTATAAAAAACAAAAAAACGGATATTATAAATAAGGAAAAAAAATGCCCCCAAAAAACTTTAAGACGACAACAAATCCTGTTTGTTTTATCACCCATGCTCAGCAGTAAAGTTTGTTTTACCATGGGACGGTTACTGGTCATTCAACTGTAGAAGGATGCATTCATTGTTATTATCATATTTCTATTATTCTTCCTGAGCTCCTCTGCAACATTATGACCCATGCCAGATCAACTCACAAGCGGTGGTTGGTTTTAGTGTGATGGTTGGGTGGACTTTTACGGTGTTTGATGTGAAAAAGCAGTGATGCAACATTGTTCTGAAACTCATTGCCTTTCTTTCTTTTTTTTTTTTTTTTGTTCGTTTGTTCTGGTAACTAATTCAATCCTTTTTGAAGCGCCAGTTAATATGCTGTAACATTTAGCATGGCTTCTCACCGGAAAAGTGTAGCCCAAGGGGAGACTTGTGATCATAACAAGCTGAAGCTGGTCTTAATCCACATCCCCAAGAGACCCTGAGGTTTTCTTGTTTTTGTTCTTTTTCTACTCATCTCCTCTCTATCTATAACGAGGGCAATATTTTGAACCAATGTATGAATAAGTGGCTTTTCAATTGCACATATAATCCTCCAACACATTTGGCGTCAGTTTCGGTGGGTTTAGACAGTTTAGCCTTCATCTTTAGGAATTCTGAAAAATGAAACAATTATGCAACAGAATTGCTACACTGGGCTATCTGGTGTGTACTAGGCTGTGTGGTTTGCTTCTGTTCTCTTCAGTAGAGCCTGTTTTAGACAAGAAATGTTGCCCGGCGGCTTCCTCTCTGCCGTGGAGCTGCTCAGAATGGGCATCCGGCTGTGGCTCAGGACGGAGTGACTGATCCTGAGCCATTGCAAGACCCTTTCCATGTGATTCCGCAGAAAAGAGGTTCCACATTAGGGTTTTACCGTAAAGAATAGTGGCTGGTTAGTCATGTTGCAACTTGAGCTAACATGTAATTTTGTAGGAGTAAAAGGTAAACATCCGTAAATACTGTATTTAATTGGTAACTTGAATGCGTGTATTTTTGAATTTTTTTTGTCTAAAACATACCAAATACTCCTGCAAATGAAAATATTCTGCCCACCGTATTATATTTAAATATTTTGCTCTTATTTTATAGAATTTATTTTGTTGTATTTCACTAAAAATAGAATTTGATTTAAGAGGAACATTTTTGTCCTTGTGTTATTTTTAAAGAAGATATTGACTGTACAGAGTTCTGCGCCCTGTTTTTTGCCGACTTTTGTTTTGGCCATGGTGTGACGTTGAATTCTGGAGCTACAGTCGCGATGTGGACTTTCACTTTGTGAGGTTTTTTGTGCACAGAAATATAACAAAAAAAGCATTGCGCCCTTAGCAAATAAAGACATGGAATCTTGTGTGTGTGTGTGTGTTTGACTTGGGGACATGTCTGCTTAGCATCCTAGACTTTGACCCAAAGAAACACAACACAACTTTGCTCCAGATGCAGATTTGTGACTAGCATAGCCTGACACGTTTCCCTCAAGCAGTTTTGTATGTTTGCTGCTCGAGAATCATTTGATGCCAGGACCTTTAAAAAATATACTGTATGTACATTTATAGACCCTGTTTTAAGTTTAGTAACCCATTCTGAAATGGATGTCGCTCATTGAAGCATATGCTTTGACTTTTGCTGATATCTGAATGAAATTACAGACCATGCAGTGGCCTTTTCCAGAAAGCAGGTCTCTGAGAACTGAACAGAATGTTGCTCATGTCAGCGTTACTGGGAAAAACTGAATTCAATTTCATTCCAGGGTACACTTCTGGTGCGACATGACTTCGGAGCAGCGTTGCCAGGTGCACGACAAATACAATTGGTGTGATCATTTGGCCCTCTGTATGATCAGTAATCCTCCAAAAAGATAAGCACTATAATTTGATCAGTCCATGAACATTGGTTGTGTCAGTTACTCGACTGAAGCGAGAGGCACCCAGCTGCAGACAAGATGGTCGACATGAGATCAACATTGGAAGTCCATGCCGGGAGTTCCTCTTCTTCGTGTAATATATATACAGTGTGTGTTAATTCTGCGTACAGCTGTCCACAACGATTAGTGCATTTTGTACAAAGAGCGAGAGAACGATAACAGAAACAGTCTTTTAATTCCCATTAGTGTTGGGCAGATGAGGCCTCATGAAGTGTTGGGGCACAGTCATCACGCTATAGATACTGGGTTGGTCCAGTGTCACTGTTACTCAGTACGGACACCGTATTGTAAACATTGCAGGCAACTGCATTGAGAGACTCCACTGACATGCTGATTAAATTATGTAGTATATGTACACTGATATTTGTTCGATTTGAATGATGATAGATCAAGCCGAAACCGAGGAACAGTCTTTCTATTTGTCGATATAAGATAAAAATGGTCCCACACAGCGGACACATTTCTCTTTCTTTCTGGCTCTATGAGATGGATTGTAGGAAAAGTTGTGATTCAAAACTTTGACGGATGCTATTCCTTATAAATACAGTTTTGGCGCTTCAGTGACAAACAGAGTCGGCATTGGTCATGTGACTTTTTCCTTAAGCGATACGTGCACCAACCCCCATCACTAATTACCATCCAGCGATTGTAGTAGTATATATATATATGTAGTATGGAAATACAACCAGCAGGATTGGAGTCATTTTGCCTTTGTTTGAATGTTACTTGTTGCAGAAGCAGATTAATACACCAGGAATCTACAACAATTGTTCTTCCTCCCCAGCAGACCGCAGCATAAACAACAACACACCTGCCACCACATACTGATAAAACATCTTCAGCATCTTACTTCAGATGTCTAGATTTTGAGCTTCCTTAAGAAAAAGAGAAAATTCCCATTTTATTAGTTCACAGTTTAAAGTTTAATTTGAATATTCAGTATATTTAATGTTAGTTATTCTTCAATGTCGGTGCCATTGTCGCCCAGCTTGTCTGCAGTAATGCTGTTGTTTTATTGAAAAATAATAGTTTACAAACAAGGCATACGATCTTGACAGTAAAATGTGAATATACACAAGGCACTTAGGAGAAAGCATTACACAAGTAAAACATAGTGAATCCCCGTAAATAAAGAAAGTAAAGAAAAAATTAATAATAAGTAAGTAACACCACACCTGGGGTCCTCAAATATTTTCAGAACTTCTGAGAAGTTCTGAGAACGAACAGTACATTTGTAATTTGTATTTGTCCACAAGGTGTTTTTTTAAAATGCAGTGAAGAGGGGTGTCATTTTCCTCCATGTGGGGGTGTGGATGAAGAATTTTGCTAGGAGAATTAAATTGTTCAATATTAGGTCACTCTTCCATGGTAAATGCCAATTTTTTAGTAGTTGAATCTTGGTTGAAATCCAGTCTTGCATATCCTTCCAGAATGTTACAGAGTACAAGCAATCAAAAATCAGTTGTCACAAAAGCTGCAGTTACTGTGGTCAATACCAAACCTCTTTCTTAGTAGTTCATTGGATGGATAAATGTTGTTTACAATTTTGAAATGGACTTCTTTGGTCTTGGGGCTGACAGGATAAGTGATATATTTTGTTCTCCATTTATTAGTATTAGATTTAGAAAACAAATAATTGATGGAGTTTCTATTGGATTTTAAAGGGAATAAAATATTGTTTAAGTGATTATGTATCAATTCTGATACATAATGTCTGTCTGAGATTCCTTCAGACAGAAAATCACAATCATTAAAGTGAAGTACAGGTAAATCTATTGGAAACAACTGAAAATCTATGTTTTGGACTAACATTTTAACGGGGGCAGGAATAGCTTTGGTTATCCATCCAATTTTCCAAGTAGTGAGACTTGCCCTTACACAGCATTTATTTATTGATCCAGATGGGGGTTTTATGAGGAGTAACATTATGTTGTGTACACACGAGTTTCCAATATAGTAAGACCCGCTTGTGAAATGATGACTGTTTAATTGGTAGCTTTTCAATCTTAAAATCTTATTTTCGGAGGAACTCAGTACCACCCAATTTTTGAAATAACCCCTTGGGAAGACAGTCTCAAATACAACTTCTGTTCAGTAGGAATGATTTTAACCATTTTACTTTAAAATTGGCATTTAACTTAAAATTAGCATTCAAAATATATAGCTTTTATACCACCATCTTTGTATTCATTCAGAATTCTTAAGATTTATCTGCAGGTACTCTTGACCGAAGCAGTTTCTGCTTCATACATCATCGGTCACATGGTATTTGTGCATCAAAGCAAGCTTTGAAGTCATGGTTAAAAGGAAATGCCGCTTTGATTTCTGTGTCAGACCGACGGCCATCACCAGTCACAACATGTAATCGATTCAAGATTCCAATGCAATTCACAAATATGTTCCTGAATTACTCGACACGCCTTCAAAGCCTCAACACGGAAGGACACTATTGTTATTTCGGTTCTGACGGGTACGATAATTTCCCACAAACTACAATACTTTTCAGTCAGTCAGATAATGCTACATTTCCCACTGGGTAACGCAGTTTGTGAGGTTGAAGAATGCCATCTATTTACTGTTTGGAGCACTTACGTTTTTTTTCTCTTTATATCAATTACATGTACACAGCACTGCTTTATTCGCTATTGATGGGTTATGATGTAGTTGTATGCATAAACCGCATCATCTACTAATGGCGCAGTAGTAACTGCTCATGACGTAGGGTGCTCACGTATGCTATTGCATCTGTGCTTAAGTTCTACACACAAGTATAAATCAGGGAGCGACCGTATTCCCTATGATGTGTTCACACCAGTTAACTAATAATGGAACACGATAGAGTCTCGGACTTTAAGCTCTTGGTACATAAATCAGAACAAAATGCAATGCGTCTATACAGTGAATGTGTGCACTTCAAACAGAAACCTTAGAACTATAAGGATTTTTTAACCCTTTGTGAAACCATCACTTCCATCACCCTCTCTCTCTTGATCTTGAATAGCTTTCCTGATCGTAAGTAGGTGATGTATTACAACACAAAATCATACCACATAATTTGATAGAAATGAAAATGATCACCCTATAGAGGGGGGAAATCAAAGACACCCCAAAAATGAAAGTGAATAATGATGCAGCAGACTGGTCCATTTTGCCAAAATGTCATTGTAGCAACTCAAAATGATTCTCAGTAATTTGTGTGGTCCCCACGTGCTTGTACGCATGCCTGACAACATCGGGGCATGTTCCTAATAAGATGATGAATGGTGTCTTGGGGGATCTCCTCCCAGATCTGGACCAGGGCATCACTGAGCTCCTGGACAGTCTGAGGAGAAACCTGGCGGCGCCAGTTGGACCTAAACATAATGTTCCAGAGGTCTTCTATTGGGTTTAGGTCAGGTGAACGTGGGGGCCAGTCAATGGTATCAACTCCTTCATCCTCCAGGAACTGCCTGCATACTCTGGCCACATGAGGTCAGGCATTGTCGTGGACCAGGAGGAACCCAGGTCCCACTGCACCAGTGTAGGTTCTGACAGTGGGTCCAAGGATTTCATCCTGATACCTAATAGCAGTCAGGGTGCCATTATCTAACCTGTACAGGTCTGTGCGTCCTTCCAGGGATATGCATAACGTTCTCCATGGCATGTCCAGACCCTTTCACGTCTGTCGCATGTGCTCAGGTTGAACCTGCTCTCATCGGTGAAGAGCACAGGGCGCCAGTGGCGTAGTTGCCTATTCTGGTGGTCTATGGCAAATGCCAATTGAGCTCTATGGTGCTGGGCAGTGAGCGCAGGGCCCACTATAGGACGTCGGGCCCTCAGGCCACCGTCATGGAGCCTGTTTCTGATTGTTTTGTCAGAGGCATTCACACCAGTGAAGCTTGCATTTTGTAGGGCTCTGGTAGTGTTCATCCTGTTCCTCCTTGCTCAAAGGAGCAGATACTGATCCTGCTGAGGGTTTAAGGACCTTCTACGGCCCTGTCCAGCTCTCCTGGAGTAACTACCTGTCTCCTGGAATCTCCTCCATGCTCTTGAGACTGTGCTGGGAGACACAGCAAACCTTGCAACGGCACGTATTGATGTGCCATCCTGGAGGAGTTGGACTACTTGTGCAACCTCTGTAGCGTCCAGGTACTGCACCATGCGATCAACAGAGATGTTGATCCAAGCCAAATGAATAACTACAGCAGTAGAAAGTCAGTCAGTAAAAAATCAGCCGAAAGAGATGAGGGAAAAAACAGGATCAGTGGCCTCAACCTGGAAACCATTCCTGTTTTGGGGGCCGTCTCATTGTTGCCCCTCTGATGCACCTGTTGATTTCAATAACAAAGCAGCAGAAACTGATTAACAACCCCCTTTGCTACTTAACTGACCAGATCAATATCCCAGAAGCTTGACTAATAGGTTGCTATACTATATTCCTTTAATGTTTTGAGCAGTGTATATATACATATATATATATATATAGAGAGAGAGAGAGAGAGAGTATATATTCGTACATATATACATACATATACACATATATATATACACACACACACACAAAATTGTCTAAAAAATGTCATGATAGCCTGATAACTGGGGTAATTCTGAATTTCCAAAAATCTCAGAGCCCTGGGGTTCACGAAAAAAATATCTTAACCATTTGACCCCACCCACCCATTCAATTTGATAACCACAAGCAAATCACATGAACAAGATTCTTTTGGAACAACTTTTATTATCAACAAAGTTAGGTTTAATTCTCCTTCTCCTGGACAGTCTTTGTTCCACGCAGTCTGCCTGTGCGACGGGCAGCAATAAGACCGACCTTGCGACCCGCAGGTGCATCCCTCCTGATTGTTGAGGGTTTGCCAATGTGCTGATGGTTACCACCACCGAAGGGATGCTCAACAGGCTGTGGGGAGGCGGGGCGGGGGAGAGAGAACAGGACATGAGTGTGAACAAGTGTCACATTGCAGCTGAATTCTCTTAAAGAGCCAAAACACGACTGAAAATGTTCATGTTTCTGTCAAGTTCAAGAACCATAACTGTTATATTACTGTTATATTCACTGTTGGGAATAACTAGTTACATGAAACTTACATAATTTGATTACTACATGAACAACCATACACTAATCAGTTACATTGTGTAACACTGACATTTAGGTTTACTTACATTCATAGCCACACCACGGACACGTGGCCAACAGTTCCTCTTGGCCTTGTACTTGTGGTAGGCACGACCAGCCTTCAGGATGGGTTTGTCAATACGACCACCTCCAGCAACCACACCTACAGGCACAAAGAGGGCAGAGCTGGTGAGAACATGTTTCACTGGATCTGTGGACAGAACCGAAGTAGATGAGCTTGAAAAAGGCAGCAAGGATCCTCACCAACAACAGCTCTGTTGGCAGAAGAGATTACTTTCTTGGAGCCAGAGGGCAGCTTAACTCTGGACTTCTTGGTCTCAGGGTTGTGGGAGATGACTGTGGCGTAGTTTCCTGAAGCACGAGCCAGCTTGCCTCTGTCACCAGGCTTCTCCTCTAGGCAGCAGATGATGGTTCCCTCAGGCATTGTGCCAACAGGGAGAACATTGCCAATGTTCAGCTGAGCTGTGGCAGAAGAGATGTGAGAGCGGTCAGCTGCAGGTTACATACAGGACAAGTTATTTTGCATCTCACAATACTTCTTGTGGGCATAGTAGAACACCATTGTTAATGAAGTGAAATCTGTCTCCTCTTGCTGACTTAAAGACTGGTTATAGTTCTATAACATTTTAAAGAATTTATTATTCCTATCCTCATGTATAAGGTGCCACACCCTGCTAAGACAGTACTTATGAACAGGGTCTCTGTTTAACCTTTGTGAGGTTACAACAGCAGGATTTAACAGGACACAATAATGTGGATTCACACCCCAAACCTCCACAGGTTTTACAGCTGAAACATACAGTACTGAAAGTCCTAATTACAGCTGCCGAAAGCTCACCAAGACTTAAACACCAAAGAGCTGTTCTAAACACTCCAGTATTAACAGGATACAAATCTCAGCTAACAGCTATTGTCACTTATACCAAAAGTCCATCAGTTTGCAGTTGCTGCTGCAAGAGCGTGATGTGAACAAAATTCTAACCACTTGTCCTCGACACCACAGCATCAATTTGGACGTATATCAGGCTTCAGTCTTACAAACAATAACAATATGAGTTGAGTAGATATTTAAGTTGTCTGCCACGCCAACACCTAAAAAGCATTCACTCAAATGGATAAAAAGATCGTTTAACATATGCAAGACAACATTCATACATTCAATCACTTCTACACACATGCAGACTTGGCACACAACCATACTAATGTACATCACCAATACAAAAATAACGTGTAAAATACCTGCAACATGACACGCATGTACATATCCGACAGTCTCTTACCCTTCTTGCCACAGTAGATGAACTGCCCAGTGTGGATGCCCTCAGCAGCAATGAACAGCTCTGTCCTTTTCTTGAAGCGGTATGGGTCACGGAACGCAACTTTAGCCAGGGGAGCACCACGGCCAGGGTCATGGATGATATCCTGCAAGCAGAAGACAACAGAAAAATCGTCCTAACACACTCACCCACAAGGTGATGTCCGCTTCCCACATAGGTTCTCGTTTACCTTCACAATCCCCTTGATGTAACCATGACGTTCAGCGAAGTCAATATGACGGAGTTTAGCAGCACCTTTCCTGTGCTTGACGTGGGCTTTGAACACGGAGCCCGCACCTTTTCTCTGTCCCCTGATCACACGTCCCATCGTGTACTGAAACAGAGCACAGACAGCATTATTTACCACGGTGAAATGGATATGCTAACTGCAGTACTGCATGTACTAACAGGTCTAAACTTACTAGCTGCGTTCAAGGTTGTTTGTCTCGATATGCTTCCGAGTTGTGACTAACACGAATTTTCTTTTCTCAGAATCTCGCCGCAAAACACTTAAGTATTTTACGGAGGTATTAGTTGCCGCTAGCTAGGAAGCTAGCCGGTTTGGTCGAGTTGTTGGTTGGTCGAGCTACTTGTTTAGTTGATTAGAACTTGCTATGTGAATCTTAAATCTCCGTACACGACTACATCTTCTCGATAGTCTCTATTGACATCACACATTGATTCGTCTGTTTTTCTTTTAGACATTCAACATCGCTCTCGGCCTTATTAGCTCATACACTGCGGCTACAACGCTGTCATCCGTTAACTACATGGGACTAAATATTCCTTCAACTCCAGCGTCTACAGCTAAAATACCCCTGTGCTATTATTGTTAAAGGTTTTCTGAACATTTACAAACGATCATATGAAACAGATGACTTGATAAAAACATGATTTGAAGCAGATTGAGGGATGGAAATGAGACAGACTTCGTCCTACCTAAACTCCGTTGACGGAAAGAGGAAGTACGCGGCAAAAGCGGAGATTTTCTTCCGGAGAAAAAACAAGTGTGATTGTGGGAAATGTAGTTAATGAGCAACGCAATGAATTCACAGTCGTGACTGTGTGTGTGTCTGCGCTCGCGTTTTTTCATAATAGAACAGACGAAAAAACAAAATGAACGCAAACCCCCGAAGACTTAAAATCATCCTAGAATCAAAAGGAGTCAACGTTTATGTGTAATATGAGTCTAAGTACACCAAATTTCATTTCCTGCCCACACCCAGTTTTATATCAAGTTAGGCAACATTTTTGACTGGTACTAACCATGTTTGTGTACTTTTCCACTGTTTAACTGATTGCAAGTTTCAGCTGTGTGTGCTTGTGCGCCTGCTTTTTCTATTTTCTATTTTATCTCATTCCTGAATTTGCACACCACATTCTTAATTAACTTGATTAAAATCATCTCATTATGACAGAGGAAGGGGGATTTGATTTGCCAGGAATCAGGCTCACCTCTTGTCTTCCATTTTGGAAATCACTCACCAGTTGACCTTTCTCCTAATTACCTTTGTCTTATCCCATCAACATATGGTCTCTTCAGCCCCTTGTATAGCCTGACGCAGGGGATGAAACAACAAGCAGCAAGCCAGGATTCTACTCTGAAGAACAGAAAGCACAGGGCCACAGAGATGGCAGAAAGAGGGGGGTTGTGAGTTCAAGAGATGAGGAAGAATCACAGAAGGCTTTGGTTGCCCTAATGCTTCACTCCTCGTCCTTGAAGGACATTTTAAACCGTATCATTAAGACGTGACACCCCCTCCCCCTTTCAGTAGCTTTGGTTGATTGTAAAAAAATAAAAAAAGATGTATGTGGAGGTTTATAATATTTCAGATTTTCTTCAGTTGAAATGTTATTATATATTTATTGTTTCATTTGATTTCTGTGGACAAGAATCTTTGGTTGAAACCTTAAATATTGGTTTATCTCAAATATTTATATTTATATTTCAACTCTATTATGGCATTTGACAGAAAGACACATGTTTTCATTCATATTACTGTATAATGACAAAGGATGTCTGATATTTTCACAGATTTGCACATTGATGATCTAATATTGCCCTTGTGTTGATTCAAAATGTTTGTGTGACACATCTTACTTAAAAGAAGCAGAATTTAGAGTGAAACCCCCAGTGAGAATTGTTTTTTTGAAATGAGGTTCAGAGGTGTTATGTCAGTGTGAAACCACCCCTCCTCGGGATTGTGTGGTATTGTAAGTAAAAAAAAATGGTCGGTTTCATGTTACCACCCACCAATCGCAGCCTCGCCGACTGTTGGCCATGCCAATCAGGAGATAAAATGAAATATCGCGATATTAGTCGACCGCGATGCTGCCGCACAGGGAGGATATCTCGCGTTACCTCACCAGTCCGTGTCTCATTCCAACACCGTCAAGCCTGCCGGCAGTAGTAGTCTGATCATTTGGAAACTTCAGCAGAATTTATATTCATCAACATCGTCACTGTTTTATTTATTTTAAATACGCGTTATTTTTCGACGGCGTTGTTGATAATTATCGGTAGAAGATCGAGATTTGGACAGGAAAAGGAGAAAAGTTGAAGTCCAGTCGTGCTAACAAAGAAAATCCTTTCTCTTCAGAAATAATCCCCCACTACTCTCTTTAGTTATGAGTCATGTGGTCGTCGATAATTCACACGGTCTAGATCAGCAGGTGAGTACTTCTGCAGCGATTGTAATTCGTTCTCCCTGACACATGTACTTTTCGACAGGCTATTGGAGCCTCGTTGGTAGCTTTGGCTAAGCTAGCATTAACTGCGGTCGTTAAAATGGAGGTGATGTCGCTGTAGAGAATTATTGTGATGGCGGAACTCGTATCTGCGTTGTGATCCCAAACCACGCTATCAGACAATTTCCATTTCACTCGGCAGAAAAACTCTCAATTTCACCCGAACTACATGTGAAGCGTCGAATTAGTGTCTTTGTACCAATTAAGCTCTTTCAAACGTGAGCTAACATTTACAAGTAGGCCGGTATCCGTGTATCTTTAGCCGGCTAATGTTCGGCCTCCTCAACCTGAAACGTGGCGCAGGAAAAAATGCCGGTAACGTTTTGCAGTGACACTATCACAACTTAATGCAGCCAACTCGTCAATTCACCTTTTAGATACATTTTGTCAGCGAGTTACTTCCGTTTGATACATAACTTATTATGACCGTATAGCGTTTTTTTGGACGAGTCAGCGTTTTCCTCCTGGAACTGGATGACTTGCAAGTTTATTTTAGATTCCTACGTCTCCTCTTTTGTTACAGCTTGCTGCCCTAGACTTGAACTCTGCTGAGGGACAAGGCGGAGGAACTGGAAGTAAGTGATGAAATACTGATCAATCTCAGACGTTCTGTAAAATTAACGCCACCAGACCCCCCCCCCGAATTTGGCTTTGTCTGTAAATGAACTTGTTCTCTTTCAATGTGGTCGGTGGATTCGTCATTGTACGTTTCTCCTGCAACCAGTAAAGTATAATTGACTATGAACAAGTGATAAGGTTTTTTGCATTTAATACAATTAGCTAACACATACAGGGACATTTAGATCTTTGCAGACAAGACTCCATTACCCATAAGCCCTTGGGCCCATGAGCAAAGACAGTCTAGGAGTTCCACTTACTGTGAGTCGCTATTCAAGTGTACAGGAAGTTGACAAATCCTCCTTATCAGTGGTATCAGACACACCAGTAGAACCCAATTCAGGGGTCCTCTCCTGAGGGTAGGTTTAGTGAAAAAAACGTTTCTTGATCCTAAAAAAAACCCCTAGATTTTCATGTAAATGGCCAGAAACAAACTGTCTACAAACGGACTAAGCTTGCTTTCAGGAGCAGCTCCCATAATTCAATGTGTACATGCAGAAGTGTTCTTTACCAAGGACGATGTTGTTGCTATCTAGCATGTGGAACACTGGGTAATACGATGTTCTCGCAGCTAAAAGCAGGTAAATTTTTGCCCCTGCCAAATCTGATCAATAACATGGGTTGTTACCAAAGGAGATAGTACCAAATTGTGCTCAGATCTTTCACCTCTAGTATGTATATGGTATTTCTAATTACCACTATGGCAGATATTGGCTATTTTCTGACAACTACATCAAATGCAATTGTCTGTCCAGTTGCGTGAAATTATTCAGCCTGCAGGCCGACCAGTCTGTTCATATGTGTACTTTTGTCCTCCGTCCAGGACGTTACATTCCCCCTCATCTGAGAAACAGAGATGCTCCAAAAAATGGTAAGTTTGATTTTAGTTAAACACAAAGTTAAGACCCAGTGAGTCACCAACATGTGGTGGTCTTGATGCTGATAGGTGCCCATCAGAGCAAGCAATTGAGAGGATTTAACGCGACCATTTGATTCATCATGCTTTTTTTACCGCTTTATACTAATAAGCATGCTCTACAGTATTAAAAGGGCACACTCGTTTAGCACTGATGTAGGACATGTGGTTCTCCACACCTGCCATAACTTTGACAAATTTCAGGGTTTATGTTGTTGGTTGCTCTGATAAAGGGACTTGTGGAGGTTAGGTGAAGGTGAGTCTGACATTTCATAAGTTGTGTAAACCTTTGGGCAGTTTGGAAAAAATGTCAGTTTTGCTTTTCCTTTTCAGTATTTCTTCAGCCTTTAAAGAATTCAGTTTGTGACGTTTCACTCAGTTATATAATTTTTCATTTTGAACAAATATTGGAACCTTGGATATTTGTTAAATTGCACACTTGACATTTTTCTCGTTTCACTGTTTTCTTATTCCACAGCAGGAAATGCTTATTCCGCTGGTAGACAGTGCGGTTATTCAGTGGCACCAGTAAATATCTGTAAGTCCCTTCTGTCTGCTTTTGCTGAGGGCAACCTGCATTTCCAAATGCATGAAATAGATTTATACACCTGTTAAAGGGGTTGGGGATGGATTAGACCTATGCACAGTCAAATTTCATCATGGGTAATTGATATGCTTCTCTTCTGGAAGGCTTGCACTTGACATCACAGTAAGTGTGGCAGCATAAGTCAATTTGTAAGCATAAATGTTCCTACCGTGAGCTGGCACGTAAGCTATTCAAGTTTACTAGGTGTTTTTAGTTTTTCCTTATTATTCTCATGACCACATTTCACTTGCAATGTCCCCAAAGTTTCCCCAAAGCAGTTCCCACAGCTCTGGCAGGCAGAGTGTCAGCCAGTGCTCAGAAATGTATATACATCAGGATGGGATGACTCTCAGATTGGTAACTACACATATAACGTCTAGCCAAACACTCATATTGCATGAGGCAGTAATAACGGGTGAGTCTTTTTATAGCCTGCTTCCCTACCTTTGCTCAGGTTACCCAAGACTGGCCTCTCAAGAGCCTGCCTTTTACCACGCCTACAGTGGGGGTTGGCGAAACAAATGTGGTACAACTTAAGTTACCTGCATGCCATTTCAAACCTGTTGGCAAAGCAAAAAAAAAAAACACCATTGGCCCACAATATGCTGTTTTTGTTATTTAAAAAGAAATCAATAAATAAAAACTAAGAACCTAACACAGCTTGGAATACATATAGAGTGCATGTTGCCTCAAACACAATATCCCCAATCACAAGCGTGGCTGTTTTTACTAATGAGAATGTATCTGTGGTGTTGTAGGAACACTTAGTAGACTGCCAGCATTGGGCACTGATGGCATTCATGTATTCAAAGGAGAAATTTATCAACTGTGCCTTTGTAATTGAATCCCAGTGTTAAAATCACATCTGTTCTTTTGGTAGTTTATTTTACCGATGAAAAAGCACTTGGAGAACTTGGACAGTGTGCTCTACTATATCATTCCCTCTCCACCAGCCTTTGACTGCTTGCTGCGATTTCTTCAAATTCCCTTTGTTATGAATATTATTTAAAACATCGGTGTTGTTTTCGCTGTCAATTTCAATTTCAGTATCCTAATGCACTTGGTTCTAAAAAATGAGATGAATTGTATTAGTTTAGCTAGATTAGTCACTGTTTGAAAATACCTTCTGTTGGGATGGATGGAGGGTTGAAGCATTATTCTAAGCTGGGTAGGAATTCTTGCTGATCTTTCCAATCAGCATTAAAGAGTAAGCACCCTGGTACATTTTTGTGTCAAACTATATCTGACCACCAAGAGTTCCTGCAACATGTCACCGTAACTTTACAGGAAACATCTTCTGATTATTGTTAACTTTGTTTTGTCTTGAGTTGGCTGATATAGATGCCAAATTTCATGTTCAATATGGGCTGGTTTGCTATGAAACATCCAGCATTGCTCTCAAATTCCCACTGTGGCTCAGCTGCATGGTATGCTTTGCCATGTTTGCGAACCGCACACGTGTCTCATAACAGCCCGAGTCAAATTATACCAGAAATCCTGTTGTTGAATTTCCAGCATTTTTAATACAACATTGCCACATCACATTTTGTTGAAATTATAATCTATACAGATGATTTTATCGGAGAGTTGTGGCCTTTCAGATATATTTCAGTGCGTGTGTTGGCCAATGTAAGCGTTGTTTTGACTTTTATGAATATAGTTAGTTTGTAAATTAAACTTGTTTTCTGTTAGTCTTTATTTGAATTCAGCCCTATTGTGACAACATTAAACTGGCTTATGTTTATCATTCTAAGTCTAATTCAATAATAAATGTTGCATGGAATATAACATCATTTTGCACATTAAATTCCTATGCTTTCAATGGGTGACCACACTTGTATCTCATTATACACTCGAAGGAATATTGACAACCATGCTTTCCATCTTTGTTTTAAAAAAATGATTTTCTCAGCACAACCGTGCTTTAAATGTCTCGTCCTAGCACAGTGAAATGGATAAATGGGCAGATGATTTCCAACCAGCTCACTTACAAAGGAATTTATATTAGTTGGAGCTCAAGTGATATTCTCGACACAAAACCCACGGACTCTCCACTCCAAGTCCAATTACTAACAAAACCATCTTTCATTAGTCCACAGTTTAAAATAGGTTTGTCGATTGTTTTGTGCTGAAGACTACTTGTGTTGCACCAGTACACACAATGTCGATGCTTGGGAAGACCCCCAGAGTTGGCATGGATCTTTTCTTCAGTATCCATTTCATATGATGGGCAGTAAGGCTGCAGGATATTAGGGAAAACTTGCAATATGCGACAATGTCGGCGAGTGTTGTGACGACTATATGACCTGCGATGAATCAACAAATCTAGGGAGTGTGGAGAAGTCAAGATAAACAGTTATGATTTAAAAGCTACTCTTAAAAATAACTGCAATATACACCATAGTTTTATAATTACAATAATTACATTATTAATACCAATACTACAGTATTTGAGACTGGCAACAATCATCTACCATATGGTACCCTAACTTGTGTTTGCATGAGCTTAAAATCATCAATGGGTTACAAATAAACATGCTATGTGATACAAAGTCTGCTGTTCGTTTTTGTTGTCATTATCTTCTACCAATATAACTTAGTTATCTTCTGTCACGTGAACGAATAATTTAACGTAATACAAAACAAGACTCCAGTTTAGACCGCCACTACAGTGACAATCAGTTGATTCTCTTAGACATTTAAACACCTACTGATGGCCAGATGCAGCCTCTGCTGGTTGCGACAACTATTCGGCATGACTTAGAGTACCTGTGTTTGTAACGTGTCATCTCTATCATAACCAAAGTACTTCGAAATTACAGACGTGCTGATTCTTTTAGCCACAACCTTCGCATTTTCTCTGCTTCTCACTGACAACACCCACCAAGCTTTCTCTGCACGTGCTTTGCAACCTGCCACTCCCATCTACATTTGGAGCGGACATCTTAGGGCAGCAAGGCTCAATCTGATCGGCCAAATACATTGACAGAGCATTAATGCACGGTGCATGGAAACACAATTTATTTCCGTTCAGTCTTTTGCGATATGTATATCGCGCATGTTGATATTGCGACGATAAATTTACGATATTGTGCAGCCCTAATGGGCAGCGTTTAATAGCTTTAATGGATTTCTTGTCACAACCAAAATTTTACACACTGGTTAAAAAAAATAACGGGCCATTTCATTGGTGGTATTGGTGAAAAAACATTGATTGTGAGAGCCCTCATCTGTCTCAATATGGACTGGTCTAACACGTGGATAGGTGTGTATGCCTGTGTGAATTCCTGCAAGGCTTGTCCCTTGTGCCTACTTTAAGGGGCCGTAGTGATGGGAGGATTTACTTGTTTGACCGGTACAAAACCATCCGCACCCAAATCTAGCACGGTATGCTGTTGCTTTCGTCTTCCAAAGCAAGCCAAGTCTTATCCCAGATTTGTGTGGCTGCTCTGCCCATTGATGCTACTGTGGCATAGCATTCACAACTTAGCAAGCCGTTCAGTGGCAGTGCTAACTGTCAACTGTCCCCCCACCAGCTTCATCACCAGCCTGCACTGACAATAGTGTGGCCACCGATGAGCCTGATGATACAGCCAGTGTCCAAAGCTGGGCAGATAATTGCGGTAAATGTCCCTCACAGGCAGAGACTGGCTCAGTAGCTCTTGTAGTTGAGAAGAATCATTCTTCCAAAATAAAACCAATTTCACTTAACTTTTCCTAGCACCTATTCTCTTCTTAGAACCTGCTTTGCTTTTTTGGTCCTTTTCTACACTAGACAATGTCACCAGTATTGTGATAATTGTGCAAGCTTGCAGGCACATGTACTTTGGGATTCATGACTATGTATACTAGGAGATTAGTAATACTGATGAGTAAGGATGTACAAACTATGTAAACTGGTAAATGATGCAACACAGTGGTAGTCACAAGTCACTTAATCTATTTTCTTTCTCATGAAGATTCAGCTGGATGGGATGGCGGACGCAGCAATGGATTTGTGAATGGTTACCATGACAACCGCACAAACGGGGGCTTCGGGGGGCGTGGACCCCCTCGCAACGATAGAGGTGGGCGTGGCGCCTACCGTGGTAACAGGGGTGGAGGCTCGTTTAATCAACCATTACAAAATGCAGGTGGGGAAATCCTATCATGCTTTGAAATCTCTTGCTGTAGCCCAATTTGAATTTGTAGGAGTTTGTAGGTATAATTACGCCATCCCCCACCCTTGTTTTTAGGCATTTCTCTTAAGTCTGTGCATTTGCTCGCAATTTTTGTACTTGTAATTAAGCTGTGAATATGAATTGGAAACAGCTCAATTATTTTAAGCAAACAAAGGTTCTGGGTTAAGGACAATTACCCACATTGGTAAGAATGCGTCTTCGTCTGACGGCCTGATTGCCGATTTGCTGAAATATGTCTTAAATAAGTTCTTTATGGTTTCAACAAAGATGGCAACTGGGGAGGACCTCCAAGGGATGCTGCCTTCAACAGCTTTGGAGGGCGTTCTGATCGGTCAAAATCGTCCTTCTTTAATGACCGCGGGGCAGGTTCACGAGGAAGGTGCGTGAATTTAAATACTTTATTGCAGTGCTTTTTTTACTATGTAATGTGTAGTTTGGTTGGTTTTATGTTTACTTCCCTTCTGTTTTGTAATTAAAAAGAAATCTTGTATTGAATTAGACCTGATGTCATTGGGTTTATAATTTCAGGCATTAACAATCATTTGCGTGCAGGTACGAGCGCAGTGGCTTTGGTGGCGGAGGAAACAGCCGCTGGGTGGATGAAGCCAGAGATGAAGATTGGTCCAAGCCCACCGCTCCCAACGAGCGCCTGGAACAGTAAGCGACATCTTGATATGAAACAGCAAAACTGATGTCATATCTACATGTGTACTTAACATTCGTAAACTTAATTTTTCTAGTGAGCTGTTCTCTGGGAGCAACACTGGGATCAATTTTGAGAAATATGATGATATTCCTGTAGAGGCCACTGGAAGCAACAGCCCACCCCACATTGAAAGTGTAAGTGCCTGCTCCTCCTTGCTGTGATTGAAACAGTCCCTACAGTTTCCTGTGGCTTTAATTTGGACTGTTTAAGAGGTTTTGGGTTTTGCTGATAGTGACTGATTTAATTATGCTATAGTTCCATGATGTTGACATGGGGGAGATCATCATGGGCAATATCGCCCTGAGTCGTTATACTCGCCCAACTCCAGTCCAGAAGCATGCTATTCCTATCATCAAGGCCAAGAGAGACCTCATGGCTTGCGCCCAAACTGGTGAGTGCTCCTGTATATATTTTTTACAAGCAGCTTCGCAGTTGGGTTGAATTCTAATTCCTGCTGTGTTTTAGGCTCTGGAAAGACAGCTGCCTTCTTGCTGCCAGTGCTGAGTCAGATCTATACTGACGGGCCAGGAGATGCTCTGCTGGCTGCAAAGAATAGTGGACAGGTAGCAGAATCAGGAATCAGTACAAGAACGAAACATCCCCCGCATCAACTTTTCTTAAAATTATGAATTTACAGGAGAACGGAAGATATGGACGTCGTAAACAGTACCCCATTTCCCTTGTGCTAGCTCCCACCAGGGAGCTGGCACTGCAGATCTATGATGAGGCGAGGAAGGTGAGCACTTGGCAAAGCCATGTTTCTGGAGCTGTTGTAGAACTGTTCTGGGATGCCTGTCTAAATAATTTCTGTTTTTCCTTCTGTCCTACACCAGTTTGCCTACCGCTCGCGTGTGCGTCCCTGTGTGGTGTATGGTGGTGCTGATATTGGCCAGCAGATCAGGGAATTGGAGAGGGGCTGTCACCTGCTGGTTGCCACTCCTGGACGCCTGGTCGACATGATGGAGAGGGGCAAGATTGGTTTGGACTACTGCAAGTCAGTATCGTAAGATTATCTACAGAAATCATCAGTGGTGACCTCTGTTAATTGTGTTTAATGTGTCTGTAGCTACTTGGTCCTGGATGAGGCTGACCGTATGTTGGACATGGGCTTTGAGCCACAAATCAGACGCATTGTAGAGCAGGATACAATGCCACATAAAGGCACGCGTCAAACCATGATGTTCAGTGCCACCTTCCCCAAGGAGATCCAGGTATGTGTAACTGTAGCACATTGATTGTCGCGTACATGTGCAGACTAACCAGTATCCTTTCACGTTCAGATCCTGGCTCGAGACTTCCTGGAGGACTACATTTTCTTGGCTGTTGGCCGCGTTGGTTCCACATCAGAAAACATCACCCAGAAGGTGGTATGGGTAGAGGAGAATGACAAGAGGTCCTTCCTTCTCGACCTACTCAATGCTACAGGTGAGGGGGTGAAAAATATTTAAATGTGTCGTCCCCCCAACCAGACTCGTGTCGGTCTATCCAATGCAAAGTTAAAATTGATTATGCGACGTCTCTAACAAATGCTAATTGTTGCAAAAAACGGTGATAATAAATAACTGCTTAGGAATGAGCAGGTACCATGTGCAGAGGTTTGCCTCTGCTCTCATAAGGTCTGTATAAACGCGGTGTGTGAACGTTGTGTACTGCGCAGGCTTACATTTACGGGCCAATTTGGTTTTATCTTAGTTATTCCCAGTGAGGTTCAGGAAAATGTGACAGAGGCCCCAGAGAAACCGGGTAAGTATGAACATCCCTAACTTCACTCTGACCCACAAGCCAGAAACATCACATCCCACAGCTCATCCTGTCCCTTTGCTCCCCGGCTGCTGCCTTTTTTTTTTTTTTTTTTCATTTTCAGTATGAGCTTATAAGACCATCTGAAAGAAGAGTCCTTTTTAGCATCAGTTTGCTGTGTAACATGACATGAAGGTCAATGTGACTGGAAGGTCCACGGCCTCTTAGACTTGAGACAGTGTCAGATGTCTGGCAGATCTAAAATTACCAGCCTGTTGCTTCACAGGACAGAATCAAACTCATCCCATAGATTTGGAATATATCATTTACTGCTGTTGGGTGAAAATGTACAAAAGATGACCTATTTCTCAGTGTGCCATCTTTGGATTAGTACTTGTAGTATGAAACCAAAATGGCCTACTGCTTGTGTGCCGTTTTTATGGTAACCCGTGCAGCTGCTACCAAAAGAAGCAAACAAATGTAATTTATGTCATGGACAGCCTTGCTAAAGATGGCTCTTATTGACTTAGGCGAAGAGGCTTGGTGGGGTGGGGTGTGGGAGTCAGCTGCATGAGAATGGGATCTGGGTGTGCTGAGTGCCTATTGTACCCATCTTGATAATGCAGGCTGGATTTATTTGAAAGCACACCCAGGTTTGAGCAGTAAGGATGGATGGAGCTTTCTCCCCTCTGGCTTGTGCCTAGTATTGAAAGGTTAGCGGTGAATATGACTCAATATGATCTTTTCCTATCCCATCACCCCCTCAGACATTTTATCTTATACTTTTTTGCATTAATGGCTATCAGAATAAAAGCTTATTGAAAACGCAACATCGCCATTACGAGAACGAGATCCCCCCCATTTGCATAAAAGGAAGCACTACTTCCGTCTACTGCCAGTGTGTTTTTAAAACCTAAATATCCCCTTCAACATTCAGACTAAACTGTCATATAAATTCAGGATGATCTGTAGTCTGCCATCAGTGCATAAAAATTGTATTTGCTGGGAATTCTCTGTTAATTCTCTGCTATTAGATACACCCACTTTCACCATTCCTTGTCCTGTTGCCTGATACTGGGTGCCACTGTGTTTCAAACATGTGGTGACATCCCCCATTATCACTAATTTCAAGAACTGAATTTCAAATCAATTTTGTGAAAGTTAATTTTCTTGGTAGGACAAAGTCAATATTAATTGTGGGTTAACCCCTGAAGTTGGAACAATAAATGAAACGGCACGTAGACTTTTCAGTTAATGGTCGACAGTCAACTTAAAGCTTTTAATGCATCCTTCTCCATTTCTAAGTTCATTTTATTTTCATGTTTTATGTTTTGCAGTTGCTGATTTTAGGAAGAAAGTTTTAAATTTCTTCACTGCAGAAACTCATCTAATGCCGTATTCCCATTTCTTTTTTTTTCCCTTGCTCTTAATCATCATTTTCTGTTCTGTGCTGGCAGGCAAAGACTCGCTGACTCTAGTGTTTGTGGAAACCAAGAAAGGAGCAGATGCTCTGGAGGACTTCCTGTACCACGAGGGTTACGCCTGCACCAGCATCCATGGAGATCGATCCCAGAGAGACAGAGAGGAAGCTCTGCATCAGTTCCGCTCTGGACGCTGCCCCATCTTGGTGGCCACAGCTGTATGTCGTCATTCAAACAAGCAGCTGTGCATGTGGACATGTGTTGTCAACCCTAAAGTCCCCTTTCTTACAATGAGCTTCACATTAGTGTTAAACAAGCCCAACCACAGCTGGAGGCTAGCACTGGGTGTCTCAATGTCATTCCATTCCAATGTGAACTTCTGAACACAAATCCCAACCAAGTTGACCTTCATTGAAATCTTTCATTTTCTGTACTTGATCAGGTGGCTGCTCGTGGTCTGGACATCTCCAATGTGAAGCATGTTATTAACTTTGATCTGCCCAGTGATATTGAAGAATACGTTCACCGTATTGGCCGTACGGGACGCGTGGGCAATCTTGGTATGATTTATTTATTTTTTTAAACACTACAGTTAGTGTGACAAATTAGTGACAAATGTTTTGATGTATTATTTACATCCTCTGATTTGGTGCAGGTCTGGCCACGTCGTTCTTTAACGACAAAAACAGCAACATAACCAAAGATTTGCTGGACATTCTGGTGGAGGCTAAGCAGGAGGTTCCCTCCTGGCTTGAGAGCCTGGCCTATGAGCACCAGCACAAGAGCAGCAGCCGAGGACGCTCCAAGAGGTAAAATCTCATTCCACAATGCTTTTAGCCCATCTTGGTGCTCAACACACACACACATATAACTTGTCCAATGTCATTTGTCAAGATTCTCTGGCGGATTTGGAGGTAGAGATTACCGTCAGACACCTGGTGGTTCCGGAAACTTCGGTAGCAATCGTTCAGGGCGGAACACTGGAGGTCATGGAGGAAACCGTGGATTTGGTGGTGGTAAGGCTTTCAGCTTGCAAACAACGTGCTCTATGATTGACATGACTGTAAAACTTCCCTGATGTTCATCTTCCTCAGGTGGCTTTGGTGGCAACTTCTATGGCAATGACGGCTACGGAGGAAATTACAGCCACTCTGGTAGTGTGGATTGGTGGGGCAACTAGTCGCCAAAGGAGTAGGTTGCCATGCCAACCCAACACGGTGGAAACCACATGTTATCTTAAGCCAGACCATAACAACTCTCCCTGTGTAGCTTCACTGACACACAGCACATTATCAACCCTGGTTCTCTGCCATTTGCTTCTCTCAAAACCGTAGTGCAGCATGGCGCAAAGGAAAGTCACCAGCGCGTGCAACGCACAGGAGACAGCAGAGATTCGCACACCTCAGAGTGAGCATGGATGCTGACATGCATTGTCCGACAGCAACCTCGGACTTTCATTGTTAGAAGTATTTTTGTTCTTTGTGGGAAAAAAATTTAATAACCTGAGGATCATTTGTATGTAAATGTACTCTGCCTTTTGAATTTAAACAGGAAGTCTGTGTTTTCATTTCATCAGATGAACATGGCCAAGAGCTCTTTTGTTTTCACTGTTTTGTTTGGGGGAAAAAGGTTAAAGAAAAAAAAAGCTTGTACTTAATCAAACCTTGGCAAACACTGGGATATTATGGCTCTCACGAGTCATGATTCCATTTGAACCTCAAATTTATTGTAGAAACAACATGTAGCCTTTTCTACAAACAGCTTCTGGCGCTACTGGGCCACTCTGAACTATCCGTATTTGAATCCTATGGGACAAAGTTACACTTGTGTTTTCTGTTTTTTGCTCACTCTATCCTGGACCGGCTCCTTTCTGTCTTTCTTTTAAAGGAGAACGTAGTCTTTAAAATAATCATTCCCATTCCTAAACACAAGTCATTAAGCTCAGTGCCAACAATCGCTGAGGTTTAAAAGCAGAATAACCTGTACTAGAGCTCCACATTTTTCAATTGACTTGACAGCGTTATGGCAGCTAGTATGTTACTGTTGCTAGCTACATAAAGTGGGAGGTGTTTATTTTTACTTGAGACATTTTTGGTGCAGGTATGTGCAAAAATTTAAAAAGTCAGTTTATTTAATTTTTCTTTTGAACATGTATCAAAACAGATGCCTGCCATCTTGAGGATTCAGTTCAAAGTGGCTGCATAAAGGACCACCGCATCGGGAGGGCACAGTGTGGCGTTAGTGTTAACCGAATCGACTGACCACCACCAGGCCCACATGGTATTCTACGCTTGCAAGTGTTTTGTTTTTTGGTCAAGGAGAAAGGACACACGAACTGAGTCGCAGGCTTAACTTAATTAAACATTTTCTCTTTTCAAGCTGCGTTGGAGGCTTGGTTCATCTCTAAGACAGGCAGGGGGAGATGATCACTGAGGTTTATCAATAAAACAGGAATGGGGCGGAGTTGAGCAACACTCCGACCTAGGGTTAGCGCAACTGGGGTAGACGTTGGGCGCAGTTCTCAGTGCACCGCTGTTGTCCGATGCTTTGGTTTCCATTGCTGCGTTGTGTAACCATGGAGGCAGCCAAAGACTGGACAGGGATGTCCACTTCCTTATGGAACATTAAAGTATTGTCAGGGTCCTCTGGGCGTTCATCTGCTGTGTCGAATCAGAATCAGTGGCTTCGTCAAGCGAGAGCAGGCTTTTCCTCTGAGAGGAGCAGCCATCAAGAGGAGAGATGGAGCAGAAAGCTTCAGTTTTCTCATCGGGTGTGTTGTGCCTTGAAACCTTTTTTAAAGAAATTGATCAAAAAGCGGATGCACTGAGTGTTGAGAACCAGAGATTGAATGGTGCTACTTGATTTAGGTGTGTAGACCCTTGTACGTCGTGCCCATCAAGTTTTACAAAAGTTATTTTATTGCACATCTAGAGTTTTATATAGATGTCTTGGATATGTGTCCTTAAGCTTCCAAATATTGTGTGTCAGGAGATTGAGAAACGCAGCTTGTTTACAAAGGGGAAGGGTTCTCAACGTTTAAACCAGGATTTATTTGGGACCAGGGGATTTAGCAGACGGGGGAATTTAGCCATTTGCACAGATTTCTAGATTCTACTTTTGCTGCTAGTTTTGTGTAATTTATTAAGCATTTTTGACAAATATTTATTTTTGTAAGCCTCAAAGTGATTCTTTGAAAGTTTCAGAAACTTGACCAAAAGACAGTACAAAAAACACTGGCACTTGAATGTTGAATGTCACCTGTATGCGTGAAATTTATATATTTCGGGGTAGTGTGAGCTTTTTAATGTTTAAGATACATTGGACTCAGTAAATAATATCCACAGCTGTTTCAGGGCCTCCTCAGGGCCACACATCTATTAGATTATACAAATTGGTTGACAAAAAATTTGAAACAGAATTGAACAAAAATGCCAAGGTTTGGAATAAAGCTGTCAAAAGAGCAAATAAATTTCCTAAGCATATCAGTACAGAAGTGTTCAGATTCTCCAATTGTGCGTGTTATTCTTTACTCTAATTTGACCTGATAATTGTTTTTCTCCAGTGAGTGTCTGGCACATGGCAATCCTAAAAGAAACGAACATGTGGTTTATTGTTCTTGTTATATTTGCATATATTACAACTCTCGAGTTCTCTTTGAATGTGGAACATGTCTGTCGCATTGACTTGTGAGGGGGCTGTTGGGTTGCCACTCTGGGTGAAACTGCAGGTTCTGTGCAAAGCAGAAGCCAAGACCTGTTCCACATCCACTAGAGAACCCCAGAGCTCTTTAGATGTAGACTTTGCTTTCTGTATTAGTTAATAGGCCACTGCACAGCATGGGAAATACTCAACTGTGCACCTGTATGATTTTACCAAAATAAAATGTTTGAATGCAAAAGTATCTGGAAAAAAATCCAGCATGGTTCCTGAAGACTTGTTTACTGTAGTTGTGCAGAAAAAGTCCTGTAGCAAGCGGCCCTGTTGCCTTGTTTTATAGTTGGCACGTTGGGGGGGGGGGCGAAATTCAATGTGGTAAAATTGGATGGGCTTCATTTCGTTTGAAGAAACTATATAAAGACTTCATTTGTAAATTCAGCTGTGTCAGTGGCGTTATTTCCCAAACCTTGTCACCATTGTACATTCTCTGTCCTGACAGATTGTGCATGTATTTACCCCAAAAGGTCCAGGGCTGACATCGCACTGACTGGGGTTCCATGTTCCACCAGTGCCCCAGTTCTCAGTATAGAACAGCAATGATTGAAAGAAAATAGTGCATATTTGCTCTGTGGACTACATTAGAAGTAATTCACATGTTACAGCACCTAAAAATTAAGAGAAAATACTTTAACTTTAGCATAAGTAAGAAAGCTTTGCTGCTAGCAAATCTAAGAGAAACAAAACATTTGGAAATGTTCTGGTCAAGTTGTAAGTAAAAAGGGTAAATAATTGCACAGTTGTGCAAATAAAGGGAACTATGTTTGCAGGAGACTGGGGTGTCCCATCAGGCCCAAGTGTCTTAAACACACCTTTCCTGCTAGAATGGACCCAAGTGTCTAAAAGCTGTTACTTAAAGTCACACTTTTTTTCTTACATAATGTCGCACTTTGAGAGCAACTGTCTCAGATGACCCAAATCCACAATTTTCTGTGGCAACCAGATGTGCTGAGAACTTGTTAATTGTGTTGTGCAGAGTGAACTGACCAACATTCCCTCCTCTGTACAGACCATCAGCAGGCGTGTTTAATGCTGCACAAAGACAGGTCAGCGTTTAATAGTGTTTACCCCAATTTTAGGGGATGTTTTGTGTGACTGGAGCGGTCACATGGTCTGTAATGTACTGTTTCATAACCGCTGAGCCAGTGACACCCATTAAAACCCTCTTGTATAATTTCTGTGTCATTTTGGAAATAAGGTATTAAAGATGTCCAAGTCTCTCTCTATCCCGCACTCTCTCTCTCGTTCACACATAAACACTATGTATGGAGAAAGAGGGCCATCCGTGCTGCTTCTACAGTAATCTTGTTTCAGAAATTGTATCGATCGTCTCTCCCATCAGATCACACTGATGATGGCCTGCTCATCCCCTAAGCCAGTTCAACATCTGCATTTATGACAAGTCTTGCATCCAACTTCGTTCTCCCTGTGTGTGTGTGTGTGTGTGTAATCTGAGTGCCATGTGTTTCTAACTTACCACCCTGCTCTGTTTGATCTGAGAGTGCTTTACCTCTGTAATCCCACCAACCGCCCATCTCCATCTCTAGCCATCCCTCACTCCATCACTCCATCTAGGGGATTTGAGTGCCATTAAGAGATGGCTTTTTGGTGTGTGTGTGTTTATGTGTGTTTATGACAGAGCATGCAGCAAAGGTGGGGTGTGTCTGTGTGAAACATTGTGTACTTTTACTGGAAAACGGTGTCAGGCAGAGACGACCAGTAAGCTTTTCTCAGTTCTGCCTTTGAAGGTGCATCGTGCAGACTGATGTGGGATGGGCAGGATGGACACATGCACCAATATTTGGAGTGTGACTTTTAAGACACATCAATGCTGCTGTCTGGAAAGATCCACAGGTATGTCACTTCTCCTCTGTTTTTCATTTACTACATACATGTTTCCAACTTTACACATGTATTAGGACCATTTTAAGTGAAACTCAACCTCTGACTTCACCTCTGACAATGGATTTTGTTTTATACTTACATAATTCATTGTAACTTTGCTCTTTTTGTGCCATTTCAGACCTCCGTTAATCCTGGCATGTCCCAGATGAAAGACTACAGTAATGACGGTCATCACCTTCACTGGTTAGTCTCAATCCTTCATCCCTCCAAGCGAATTATTATTTTTATTATTATTCAGTTTAAAAGTCTTCCACACCCACAGTGAGAGTTTTTATAAGCCAGGTTTTTCTTCACTCATTGATATCACTGATCAGATACGTTTTCCTCCAGAAAACCAATCATGGAGTTTCCTCCACACAGAGTGATTAAACTAAGAGGCCCAAACTCGAGCTAACATGATCTGGGGGGTGAAATCCCAGACAGTCAGCACCTATTGTTGGGTGTCTAATCTCTGATGAAAGCTCTTTCTCAATCGCATCATCGTTTCACAGGCAGCTGCTACAGACCTAGACCAACGTGACTCGTGGGTATCAAATCATTACTTCACCAGTATCTCATCTTGCGAGAAATTTATCTGCAATATTACAACATTCTATATGCAGCCAGCAACCTTTGATGTCTGTGTGAGACACAGCTGTTCACACAACGTAGGTTAATGCATTTACATCCACATAAGATGCTCATGCCAGGTCAGATTTTATTTGTATAGTGCCAATAACAATTATCTCATGACGCTCAGTGTGTGATCTATTTTAATAGAAACCCAACATTCACATTAGCAGCTTTTAGGAAGAAAGATAAAATAAGACATCCTTTTACAGGCTCAAGAACCTCGGGCAGATCCAAGTCTCATGTGTTGTGCTGGCAAGCAGTACAGAGAATAAAAAACAAAACACAAATCAATATACAAAGAACACAACATCTACAAAACAAATCAGATAAAAGAAAACAAACAGAGGACAGATAATGGTGTGGTTAATGATTTCAAATGGCTTTCTGGACATTGTTCTAAGTATATGAGACACAAGTGAAGAGGGCCGACCTGTACCGTAGAAGGGAAAGAGAGTGAGATAGACATAGAAGCAGAGCAAAGCAGCAGGGGCCGTTTCCAGAAAGCGGGTGAAAACCCTGACTTTGTTCACCCTGAAGTGACGAAAACGCTACAGTTATGACAGTATTTCTATGTAAACTGACAGAAATCCAACCAAATGTCTGTAAGGTTTCATATATTTGAATAATCAAGTGAGAAATTTTCCTCATTTCAGGATTAACAAACACAGGGTTTTCACTGAACCTGCTTTCTGGAACGGACACTAGGACAGACAAGCCCTTGAGTACAAACCATGTTCACAACCATGTTCACATCAGATGTAGTGTATCAAAACAGCTACAGGGTAGTGATGGGCAAAACTGTTCTTTTAGGTGTACTGAATCATTAGAATCTGTTCAGTAAAAAGATTTGTTTTTCATTCACCGAATCGTTCAGCTGCTGGAAGCCAGGAACTGCAGAATAATTAGTGTTTTGTCTCCAAAACACCAGAAAGTCTCCAATAATACCTAGATTATATTTGTCACTAGTCTTTGGGGTCTGAATACTTGTGAAATATAGCAAGTCGCTAAGCTGGCAACACGCTGTTAAGTGTAAGTTTCACTTTCAGTGAGTGATTTGTGTCAGTTGACCCATTCACAAGAAATGAACCATGAATCAGATCCACCCACAGTAGTTCACTGCCACACTCAGCTGAACTGTGAAAAGACGGAATCTTGTAAGTGATTCAATACAGTTCTTTTGAATTGTTCATTGAAATGTAATTATTCAAAAGATGAAGAAAGTAATTATCGTGGCAGTTCGAATGGTAATGTTGATAATGAAATTAGAAGAACCTGAGTGAGAATGGTGTGAGTGAATGACCACAAACACCGAACTTAGCAGCAGGAAACGTGATCAGTGCCCCTTTGCAAATGAGGGCATCTTTGGCCAACGGATGACCATTTTACATATTTCATCAATGCTCTGGTTGACATCAGCTGTGGGACAGCTGATGTCAACCAGAGCAACCATGGCACGTACAGACCACGGTTACAGCAGCTGGATGTGGTGAAACATCACCTGGGATGAAATAGGATTCAGTTTTACTTCCTTTATGACAACAAAAACTACAAGGAATCTGTCTCTTGAACTTACATTTTTAGATACCGCTATATAAAATATTTCGTCCCAACACGGCAAATGTGCCGTGTTTTTTCACCTATGATGGAATAAATTAGAAACCTGTAGTTTGGTGGTTTCAATCAAAATGTGATTGTGTGTTTAGTACCAGTGGACGTGCAACCCCCCACAGGATTAGATGGTATTTTCCTGAAAACCCTGAGTGATGAAGTATAGCTGCTTTAGAACATGTGGCTGAGTACTGTTTCATCTCATTGATTTTTATGCCGTCCGTCTGTTGTCCTCAGTCTCTGTGCTGTGCCTGCTGCCTCAGGCGGTGCTGGCACGGTGGGCATGCGTTCGGGCCTGTCCGGCATCCTGCACCTGCACGCAGGAGAAGAGCTGCAGTGTGCTTTGCGACCGCTCGAGTCTCACTGAGCTGCCCAAAGAGTTTCCCTGCGAGGCTTCGGCCATCAACCTGGACAAGAACAGACTCAAGTTCCTGTCTGAAAGGGCGTTCGGTACGCTGCCCTCCCTCAAATCTCTGTCCCTGGACCACAACAACATCTCCTTCATTACGCCTGGAGCCTTCAAGGTCTGACTCCCCCTGTTGTGTCTTGTCTAGAATGTTGATTAATCATTGAAGACAAAAAAATAAAGGAAAAAAAAAGAATAAAAAATAGGTAACAATAACACTAACAACAACAACACCAATAGTAGTAGTAGTACTAGTGGTAATAATGATAATAAGAATAAACATATCAATTAGAAGAATGAATTATTAATAATAAGAAACCATAGCTCGTCACACAGAGGCGTAATGCCTCCCCAGTGTGTGTTTTCATAAAGGAATATATCAGGCAGCAGTTCTGGGGAATAACTAGTCACATGTAACGGTGTTACGTAATTAAAATTACAAAGTAAGCATAACTGTAATCAGTTACTAGAGACAAATGTGTAATTAAAACGCTTATGAAAATTGTCTTGATTCCTATTTAATTAACAATTTCTGAAGAAAAAAAACAGGCGATATACACCTACTCATATAACAGTATGTAGTACTATAATAATAATAATAATAATCATGTATATAATAATATGTTTGCTGCTCCATACAATCTTCCTTTATTTTCTTCCACAGCCAGAAATTTGATTGGTTTTCCTGGTGTGTTTGAATTTGCAATGCATTGCAGCACTGATTTTCCTCTGGAGCTGGGGCTTTTAGACAATCATTCAAAATTCAGAAAACTAATAAAAGTAATCAGTTAAATTACTTTGATCAGGTAATTGACATAGTTACACTACTACATTTTAAACAGCATCAACTGTAATTGTAACCAATTCCATTTTCACCGTAATTTTCCAACACTGGTCTTAAAAGGACAATTGGGTGTTTTTAAACTAACTCTAAACGACTAATGTTTAATGCAGCTAGTTACTCCTCAACATTGACGTCCGACAGCTAAATGGCCGTCAACATTACTGCTGACTACTCATTCATTTTTTTATGTGTGTGTGTGTGTGTTTTCTTTATGACAACCTGGAAAACCCTTGATGACCTTCAAAACTCTCTGTTGTCTCACTCACTCACTCTCCAGGGCCTCTCCAACTTGGTGGAGCTGAAAATGGCACACAATGAATACATCAGCTACCTTCATACACGGACCTTCACAGGGCTGAAGAAGCTTGCGCGCCTGGACCTGTCCGACTGTAACCTCTTCAACATCCCCGACCGCATCTTCATTGAGCAGACAGCACTGAAGGAGTTGCTCTGCTTCCAAAACAACTTCCGCAGGATCCCTGGAGCCATCAGAGGGATGGAGAACCTGACTCATATCTACCTGGAGAGGAGCAAAATTGAGGCCGTCGCATATAACTCACTGCTGGGCCTCGGCAGCCTCAAGTAGGTCATTGGCTGTTTTTAAAAGCCACCAATTTGAAAATCAGTAGTGATGAAAGATGATGGTGGACACATATGAGTCGAGAGACATAATTGTTCAAATAAAATTGGCTGTTACCTGTGGCTCAGATTATACCAGAGCTGCACAAAGTTGCCAAATATAACAGCTGCTATATGAAAATGTCTGAATATGACTACATTATTAATATGTCCACATGCTCATTGTGGGTTTTGAAGAGTGCACTTCAAAAGTAAAAGAAAAGTTAAACACATTGTTCCAGAAGTCCTTGTCTTTGGCAGGATGTTCTGTGGCAAACTTCAGTCCTGCCTTGATGTTGGCTTTCTTTTACAGTATACGCTTTGACATCAACTGTGGCAAGAGCTTCGTGTAGGTCCTGTGATTATACTGTAACTGGGATTTGAATAAGACAGACTCATCCTTCAATGGCCCTGCAACGAATGCTCTAATCATTTGCCCCTGATGTGCTGTGCCTGAATCTTATTTTAGACATTTCAAGTCTAAAATTAGAAATAATTGTTGTGGTGTCCTAATTTTTTCCCCACAAGAAATTGCTTTTTAATGAAATACATTTCAAAATTTTAAAATAATTTTTAAAAAACTTTTATTTGTTTATAATATGTGCTTATATTTTGTACTTTTATTACTGAGTCTCTAAATATTATTAAGATGTCCATGTATTTAACTATGTTTAAAAAGATACATGTTTTCATGGGTGTCTTTATTCTTTCACACCTGTATTTGGTGAATATTGAAGCCACTGTTAAACCAGTCTCTTCTCCAGTTTTTCTCTTGCAAATATCAGGCTCCTTGCAGTATTAGATTTGCAGAGTATTTTTTTTTCTTTATGATTACCTCACATATAAAGGTTTTTTAATTCATCACTCTAAAATCCCATTTTTCATCTCAGGTACCTGAACCTCCAGGAGAACCGCATCAATGTGATCCATGACCAGGCCTTTCAGGATCTTGTTCGTCTAGAGAACTTCTACCTCAATGACAACCTGCTGTCTGATCTGCCACAGTTTGCCTTCAAGGGCCTCATCCGCCTGAAGATGCTCAACCTTGGGGGAAACCAGTTGACCAATGTGTCCAAGACCTGGTTCAGTGACCTGGTAGAGCTGGAGATTCTGTACCTGGACCGGAACCAGCTGTTATACATCGAGGAGGGAACCTTTGAGAACCTGACCAGCCTGATCACTCTCCACTTGAACAGCAACAACCTCACTACCCTTCCCTTTCCTGTCTTCCAGCCGATCTACTTCCTGGGCCGTCTCTTTCTCTTCAAGAACCCCTGGGAGTGTGACTGCTCCCTGGAGTGGCTAAAGGAATGGATGGAAAGCTACAAGCTGGTGCGGGACATCCCCTGTGCCTCGCCCTCCTCTGTGGCCGGGCTTGATCTCAGTGAGGTGGTCTTTGCCAAACTGAACGGAACATGTGTGGATCCTGCAGAGCTAAACCTGACCACGGCCTCCTCAGAGATTGTGTCCACCACCGAGAACCGCTTCAACAGTCTGATTTCAAAGCTGCTACAGCAGGAGCTCCGAGAGGAGATGGGGAATAGTACAGAGAGCCTCCGCAATGGGACACTGCTGGAGCCTGAGGAAGGGCAGCTCTCTGCAAGCGTCAGAGGACAACACGTCAAAACAAGTCAATCGCTTTTCTGTGTCCTTATAGGGTTGATATTCTCCTTTACATGTCTTTTATTCACATGAAAACTGCGCTTTCTGAGCTACGAAAGCTTTCTGAACCCTTTATCACATAACTCTGCCAAACAGATTATTGTTGAATCACAGGGTTTTAAAAAGGACTGCCTAGCAATAGAGGTTTCACGTGGACTGATTATTTATCATAGTCCATTTTATTTATTTATTTTGTTATTGGGTTTTGATTTCAGACGGATCATTTTCATGCTGTGATGAACCGCTGTATATGAACCTCCACCTTTTGTTGCATAATACTCAATTTGAAATAACATGTAATATTTATAGAGTTACATAGTCTGTTACAGGTGCAGGCCATGTTTGCATTTACATTCTGTGTAAAGTTTAATGGAGACAAGTGCAGCTGACGTCTCTGAAACAGATGTCCTGTGATAGTTTTCATTCAACTCTAAATGTAGGTTTTGCAGCTTTTCCATAAATGCATTAATCTTCTTATTGCATGTGGCTCAGTCTCTGTTGCTTGTGTATGTAGCATCATAATGGAGGGACGTTTTTTCATTGCCTCTGCCTCCTATGGATGGACCCTCCCATTATGGACATGATCTCTGTCTATGTGCACAGGGTGTGACTACCATATGTCAGGTTGCAGCAGGGGAGGTAACAGTGTCATTTCTTGTGACCAAATGTGGAAAATTATTTTTTAGACTTTGCAACCTTTTGAATACACATTCACTGTATTGTCACATTGCTTTCTACCCTGGTGAATGTAAGTAGTTTGACAGCCAGTGATGCAGTTTGGTGGTGTTATTAGACTCTGTCACATTATATATTTTTACAAATAATGAGAATAAAAGCTGATGAACTTTCATTTGCCTGCTCAGTGATTGCTTTCCAGCCTTGGTGTGGGAGTTGACCCAATTTCAGCAGTGGACTCTTGTTAATCTGCACACTGGCCCTTTTAATGAAGGATTATGTTGCAACTAACTGGGGATGCGGGAAGCGCCGTCTCATCCCTCTCATTTTCCATCTTTCACCTGCAGCTGTTTTTCTCATGTGGAAATGAATTCACAGCTATCTGGGACAAATTGTAATGGCAGCAGAAAGTTGTTGATTTCTACACTGTAACGGATGTAACTTTTATGACTTATTCTGTCAAACCTTTCTGTTCATGCATGAAAAGCTACAATTGGTAGGTGAAGGGGACAAATGACTTGGATTTAAGGCAGACAAAATTGTTTTCCCAAGATGGCAAGAGTTCAAACTTCATGAGAAAAGACACAAGTGTCTGCATTAACCACACCCACTTCAAATTTCTAAACAGTCACATTACTTCTTGGACAAAGCATAAAGGTTCTGTCCCGATGTGACAAGAACAAGCTGCAAGAACTCCCAAATCAGGGCTGTGAGGAAAAATTGTGCCATTCTTGGCAGAGAACATATTTCTTCTTGCGCAGCATTGTACATGTCCTTAAATCTTTTGGAGCTGCCAAATTCATAAAACAGACACAGATTGATTGAGATTACTCTGAGAACACAGATAGTCCAACATAAATAAAACTGTCAGCAGATGTTACATATAAATTCACTGAAGTCCATTTCCTTATATGTAGATACCAAGAGGTGAACACGTTAATGGAAGTCAAAGAAGCAGATATCTTTCTAATGTCCCCTAAAGCACAGTGAAACGTTCAGTCTGAGCAGCCTAATCCAAGAAAAGCCTCATGAGTGGGTTGAGTTAGCTGGACAGCTAGGTAGCGCTCGTTAGCATTCCCAGAAGTCCTTTACCAATCAACAATTCCACCCCCATTCCATTCCACAGGTGTTCCAGATTTCATTTGGGACTCAAAGTCAGCACTGCCAATCACTGCCAAGATCGCGTCACAGACATCCTGCTTGGTATCATTCCTCCACATTCCTTTCACCACCACTTGTGAATTGAAGTCCAAACTGCATCTGAAACCCCCAGCACCATCAGCCAATCATCAGCGAAACAAATGCTGAAAAGTTGCACTAAGTCACTGATCAGGAAGCGCTACCGGAAGGACCAAACATCTGGAGAACACAACGCAGTTCAAGGACAACACACTTTGGAGACGTCACAAGTGTAATCCAGCACCATTTGGTCCCAGCCTCAGCTGCTGAAGTCAAGTAGGCTGTTTACATCTCTGAGCTGCTCATAACAGTTGATGACAAAAGTCCAGTCACAAACCAGGGCTAGTCAGTTGACACTGTAGCAAGAAGGAGTGTGTGTGAAGGAGATCAGAAATTGGCTCCACCTGTGAGCTCTGGTGGAGGGAAAATCAAACAAAGGAGAGCGTGAAAAGAGGAAGGAGTACACAAAGCAGAGAGTCTTTAACTGTCTTTAACTGAATGTTGTATCAAAACCAAATTCACATTCAGAAGATTCACTGAGCACATTCCCAGGCTGCACTCCCAACCTGCAGAGGGCAAACACACAAAAGAGCTTGGTGGAACTCAACTTCTCAGGAAGTTGGGACCTTGGGATCATATTCACTGGTGCACCAGTGGAAAAGCATGGCATGAAATGTTTGGATGGAACTCAGTCAGCCCTCTCACCTCTCCTGGAAAAAACAGTGCAACCACATCTCCTGATGGTCCAAAAGACGCAACTGGTGGGACAGAACAGATCTGAATATGGTTGAGGTCATGCTTCTTTGTGACTTTTGGTCTGTTTGTAAGTGAGTAGTTTTGAAACTCAAATTAACTTTATTATGTTATTATGCTACTTTAATTATTAACTGTTTGACATCTTGGGTTAATTTAAATGACTTTGGTTTGGTTTGAGAAAATGACATTTGTTCTTTTGGAAAACTTGGAAAAAGTGGTTATTGGTTTTATCTGAAACTAATACACGTTTTTTGTTTATCTTGAAGGTTATTAACCTATTACATTCTGTCCTCCCAATTCCAACCAACGACAAGAAAATAATAAAGAAAGAATAAGAAGAAGATTTGAGTTGTCCTTTGTGTCCATCAGATGATCAAGCCATTTTAAAGTTTGGGTAGAGTTGTGGTTGGTCAAAGAAGGAACATAACACATAAAACTTGAGATTGAGGAAAAGTGGATAGTTCAGGAGGTGGAACCCTAGGACTCAGAAACACTATATAATCCCTGGAGCAGGTGGGTGTATTCCTGCCTGGAATCAGCAGTGGCTTCTCTCTGGGTTGGAGGACTTTCCTGAAAGCTACACCTGCATAATACATGCATCTGCATGCATGGGCAGAAAAGTTCTATTCCCCTTTACCTCCAACTCTCCCGGCTTCTCCCTGTCTGACCTCATAACTACCCCTGCTTTCACATCCCCCACTCTCCCTCCCCTGCCAGAAATCCATGCTCCCCGCTGCTCATAACTGGA